>CAUYRT010073796.1:0-28943 GCA_963574885.1 Lepilemur ruficaudatus | reverse complement strand
ATGCACGCGTGAGCACGCACACGCACGCACACGCACAGCCCCGAGAACTAGAACGAGTCTCGCCACACGTGGAAACAGGATAGTGCGTTACCGATTTCAGGGAACACGTTCGATATTTTAACCTCAGCCCACAGAACGAAGAAGCGCCTCAAAGAAGTGAGAACTCGGGCACGGGGCGAAGTCACTGTAGAAACGATGACGCGGAGGTGTCTGGTGCGTGTCCTTCTATTAGTGAAGAACCTGAGCCTGAAGCCAGGCCTGAGAGTAACAGGGAAATTAAAACTTAGAATCACCGCACTGTCCTGAAATAAGATGACCCATTTTTGCCTCCTCGCATTCAGTCTTACCCACTCTCAGGTGCTGTGCCTGCGGTGGCGCTTCCAGAGCACCAGGGTGCCCTGGGGCTGACTCCGGGCGCCCAGGTGCACCTGGGGCCCTACAGTTCCAACAAGCTCGCCAGTGAAAAGATGCTGCACACCTCTGGGCTACGCTTTTTTTGTTTTTTGGATCACAGTTTTGCATGGCAAGATATTATGAGGCTCTATGAGGTTCTAGAATATTTTAGGGGGCTGTGATGGTCACTTTTCCCTCTAAGAATTAAAAAACTTACATTATATGAAAGATTTTTAAAAAACCTATAATTAGTTTTCTCTTCTCTACCCCTCTTCCCCAAAATGCTGCATTATGACAAGACAAGCTCTTCATTTGGAAAAGAAGATTCTTCATGGCCCCGCCAAACAATCACAAACTCCTAACTTCATTCTTAACCATGTAAAACTGTACCCACTTGCTAAACACTCCGATTTTTAAATATATATATAGTTCAGTATTTTTGTGCCATCAGAGTTCCTCTGGACTTTGGAACCCCAACTTGCCTTTCCTGCTTCCTCTGGAAACTTCCTTCAAGAATTAGATCATTTGCAGCCATCATATGCAACATGATCGAGTGTAGCATGAATTAATAACCTAACATTAAAGGAATTCTTCTTTTATCACAATTCCCCAAAATTAGCAGTAATTTTTAGAGAAAAAAACCATACCATTACAAAAAGCAAAACCTGTTATTATCTTGTTCATTAACAATATCCAAGCAGCTAAGATTTTCGCTATCATTTAGGGTTTTTGCACATTGAAAAATATCTTCTCAAGATAAATGTATAGAACTGAGGTTAAGATGAACTGGTTCAGCAACCACATCCCATACTCTTTACCAATTTCCTCTTGACATTCTTATGAAATCTCAAACACAGATGCAAATCTTCAGAGTGCTAGAAGGTAGGACTATTGATCAAAAATATGTCAGATTTCAGGAGGAATTTTCATGCACAAAATCCAGATGAAGCCCTGAGTCAGAGCAGCAGGACGAGAGATATTGGGAAATCATATGTCTGTCCTCAACACTGCCCCCCACACATGGACGCTGCACCAAGCACAGGGAGGCAGCCATCACTCAATTCAGGAACATGTTTATTAGGTAGCCAGAAACATATTTTTCCCACTCCATGATCCAGCCCCTAATAGCTTTCTAGGAATATGGCAAGCCGTATCAGTTGCCTATCTAACAGCAATTTCCTTCTCCCTTCTTCTTAGGGAAGAACCTCCCTGCATCCCATAATAAATGTTAAAAATATAAGCCACTCTCTTACCCAGGCTCCCTTGCAGCTAGAGGTGAGCATGTGACCCTGTTTTGACCAATGCGAGGGAGAGGTACGATCTGTGACTCACCCATACTTGATCTACTGTTGCTTATAGACAAAAGGATTCCAGCAATATAGTTTCTGGAAAATCACTTTTTTTCTTTTTTTTTGCTTTCAAACCAATCTGTCCTGAGTCATACAGTTTTAGGCCTCTATGTGTTGGTAGGCAAATGTGATGCTAGATTCTGGGGGGGGGGGCTCCAGGAAGAGGTAGAGGGGACTGGTTTTATTTTGGCTCTCTTAGGGTGGAGAAACCTAAGGCTAGCATCAGAAGCCCTAGGCCAAAGGGAATGGTGGCTAGAGAACAGTGGATCCTGAAAGGAGATTTCTGGACCCTTGGAGAAGGTAGCTTTTGGTTCTGCATGAGTGTTCCTCTTCTCTCTGTCCCATGGAAGGCCAATAGGACCTGTGAATCTAGAGATCTAACAAAACTCAAGAAACCAGTTAAAAGAGCACCAAGGGAGCCCAGTAAACAAAAGAAGAGTAAGGCAAAGAATGAAAATGCACAACTAGTAAAACAACTGCTGAAGAAGACAGATGACATTTTGATTATAAAAAATAATTTAAAAAATGCTTACCGAGGTCCTAATGAAGCACCAAAGAGATATTTTGGGGTAAAAATAATTTCCTAAATAAATAATTTAGTAGTGAAGTGAAAAAGAATGATCTATATAGAAAACTAAATCACTAGGCTTAGAGATCAAGTGCAAATACACTTTTAAGTAAGCAAAATTTTTAGACACAAGTTATAAAGGAAAATACAAGAGATATCTGAGATGATAGAAGGGCCAAAAGGTAAAAAGGGAACAGATTAGGGAAAGACAACAACAAGAACAAAAAAGTTTAGGTAAGGAAAGACCTGAGCCTACAGGCAAAGAGGGGCCTGGACTTTAAGACTGGTAAGACAAGACGTATACCTGGAATATGACAATAAAATGCCTGAGCTGCTAGATTTATGAGAAATCTTAAAGGTTGCTGTTTCGGATGTGGTTTGCTCCTACCAGAGTTCATGTTGAAATTTAATTCCTGCTGTGGCAGTATTGGGATGTGGCCCTGGTGGAGGTGTTTGGATCACCAGGGCACTGCCCTCACGAATAGATCGATGCCCTCGCTGGAGAGTGAGTGAGTTCTCACTCTTGTAGGAGTGGTTTACTCCCGAGAGGGTGGGTTGTGAAAAGCAAGCCCAGCATCTCCTATGTGTCTTTCTGCATGTGCCTGCTTCCCTTGTGTTTTCTGCTGTGAGATGAAGAGCATGAGACACTCACCAGATGGTCTGCTTGATCTACCACTTCCCAGCCTCCAGAATTGTGAGCCAAATAAACTTCTTTTCTTTACAAATTACTCAGTCTCAGGTATTCAGTTACAGGAACACAAAACAAACTAAGACAAAAGTTTTTTTAAAAAAAAGTTTTCTCCAGGAGGAAGAACAATTATACTTCTCATCTACATGACTAGAAACTCGAAGATGAGGACTTCTCATCAACTCGAGTACATGAGGACTATAGGTAATTAAGAGGGTAGGACTATACCTAAGGAATCTTCTCCTTAAGTAAGACTTCACTCACCGTACAGGCAATAGAAAGACATCTAAGGACATGGAAGAGTTTAAAAAATACATCAGCCATGTATCTCATCTGAGGATAACACCTGGGAAAGAGTCAATCAAACAATAAGTGAAACAGAGCAGAATTCCCAACACCAGGGAAAAGGAAAGGGTATGAGGAGATTAAAACTGCAGCACATATAAGTGTGAAAATAAAGACCACCAATATCAGCACAAAGACCATTTATTCAGAGCTTCCTACAACAAGGGAGTTGGCTACCATCACTTGTGTTTGGAAGATACTCAAAAGCAGGCAGAGGAGTGGGAGAACTTTATAGTGGAGAAAAGAAAGATAGAATACCCTGATTGGAGGCTGTTGGAATGGAATGCTGTAGGCAGGCTAACTGGAAAGTGGTGCATACTGTATAATTGGTTACGGGAGCAATTTGGCTTTCTTAAGTTGGAAGTGGGGGAGGGGCATTAGGAAAGCTGTCAGTTATTGAAGTCCTGGCCATTTTAGGCCAATTGCTACAGGGACTATGGTTTGGCTTCCCAAACTGGCTGTTGCAGATGGTGGTGCAGATATCACATTATGCTAATTGAAACAAGCCAGACACAAAAGGGCATGCACTGTATGATTCCTTTTATATAAAATATCCAGAATAGGTAAATCCACACAGACAGAACATAAATTGCTGGTTTCCAGGAGCTGGGAGAGATGGGAATGAAGAGCAATTGTGTAATGGGTACAAGGATTCCATTTGAGATGATAGATATGTTTTGGAACTGGAGAGAGTTACACAATACTGTGAATGTACTAATGCCACTGAATGTTCACTTTGAAATGCCTAATTTTATTTCATCTGATTTTTACCCCCTCCAAAAAGAGGGGAAAACCCCCATAGATAATATTCTAATCACTTGGAAATTGAGCAACATTCTCCTAACACTCATGTGAAAAGGAAAATTACAACCTACCTAAATGCAATGAAAATTAAATTGCTTCATTATTAGAGAAAAAAGACATACAGTAAGAAATTTAGTATGATCCTAAAGAATTTATTTAAAAAAAGCAATATGAAATAAAAACCTAGAAAGATGGTGATTGATAAAGACAAAGGTTGAAATTTAATAGAAGACAAAGGTTGGTTTCATGCAAAAACAAAACATCAACTTTTTGAGATCATTATTAAAGAAAGACAATAAAAAGATACGTGGTTAGAAATAATAAACCAGATGTGCCGCATATTTGGGAGAGTTTTTATGCCATCCCTCTTCTGGGTAGAGCATACCATTCCATTCCCCCAAAGGGAATGGAACCACCACCTCATAAAGATGTCTGTGCCCCATGGTCAATGCAGCATCATTCACAATAGCCAAGATACAGAAATAGCCTAAGTGTGTGTGACAGACAAATGGATGAAGAGAATGTTACACACACACACACACACGTGCACACACACACACACACCCAGAGGGATATCATTCACCCTTTAAAAAGGAGATTGTGCCATTTGTGACAACATGGGTGAACCTGGAGGACATTACACTACGTACAAAGCCAGACACAGACAGGAAAAATACTGCACAATCTCACTTATATGCGGAATCAGACTCAAAACAAACAAACAAACAAACAAAACTTGAATACATAGAAACAGAGAGTAGATTAGTGGTAACCAGGGATGGGGGTGGAGGGGTAAGGAATGAGGAGATGTAGGTCAAAGGGTACAATGTTCCAGTTATGTAAAATATAAGTCCAGAATTCTAATGTACAGCATGAGGATATAGCTAATAATATTGTATGAACACTGGAAATTTGCTGAAACGGTAGACTTTTAGCTACTTTTACCACAGAAAAAGGCAACTATGTGAGATAATGGCTATGTTAATGTGCTTAACTGTAGTAATCATTTCACTATACAATATACATATCAAAACATCATGTTGTATATCTTAAATGTAAACAATTTTTAAACAGTGTTATTTTAACACTAAAAAAAAATTAAAGAGTGCTACTCCAACACTAAAAGAGAGGAAGAGGACACCTCATGAAACTCAGGCACCAAATTTGGAAATATAATGGATGTGGTGAGATGGGTTCATTCAGGGTGGTTTGGCCACAGATAGAAAGGAGAGTCTCTTCACTAAATGGTGCTGAGAAAACTGGATAGCCACGTGTGGATCAATGAAACTAGACCCCTATCTCTCACCATATAAAAAAACCAAATCAAAATGGGGTAAAGACTTAAATCTAACACCTGAAACTATGAAATTAATAAAAGACAATACAGGGGAAATGCTCTAGGACATATGTCTTGCAAAGACTTTTTGTGTAAGACCTCAAAAGCACAACAACAAAAGGAAAAAACCCAAATAATTATAGAAGAAAATGTTGGGAAAAATATTTTTTTTCAGGAAAAATCTTTTTTTAAAGAAAAACAGTGATTATGGTTTTCTTTTCTTCCTTTTTTTGTGTTTATTTTCCATTTTCCATCAACAAATAATATTTTAGATTTTAAATTTCTTTTGTGTATTTTACATTTTTGTTTTTCTCCTCAGTGGTTTAAGTATACCTGGTTTCATTTTATTTTATTTTACTTCAGAATATTATGGGGGTATAAATATTTTGGTTATGTATAATGCCTTTGCCTCACCCAAACCAGGGCTACAAGCTTGCCTTTCCCCTATACAGTGCACTCCACATTCATTAGTTGTGAGTTTCCCCACCCCCACCACCCACCTTCCACCTGACCAGCACCCAATGAATATTACTACCATGTGAGCACCTTAGTGTTGATCAATTAGCACCAATTTGATGGTGAGTACATGTGGTGCTTGTTTTTCCATTCTTGTGATACTTCACTTAGTAGAATAGGCTCAAGCACTATCCAGGATAATACAAGAGGTGCTAGATCACCATGTACTTTTGTAGTTGAGTAGCATTCTATGGTATACATATACCACATTTTATTGATACACTCATGTATTGATGGGCACTTGGGTTGTTTCCACATCTTTGCAATTGTGGATTGTGCTGCTATGAGCATTCTAGTGCAGATGTCTTTTTTATAGAATGTCTTTTTTTCCTTTGGGTAGATGCCTAGTAGTGGGATTCCTGGATCAAATGACATTTCTACTTTTAGCTCTGAGATATCTCCAAATTATTTTCCGAAGGGACTGTACTAATTTGCAGTCCCACCAGCAATGTGAGGGTGTTCCTATCTCCCCACATACACACCAGCATTTGTTGTTTTGGGACTTTTTGACAAAGGCTATTCTAATTGGAGTTAGGTGATATGTCATTGTGGTTTTGATTTGCATTTCTCTGATGATTACAGATGTTGAGCACTTTTTTATGTTTGCTGGCCATTATTCTGGATTCTTTTGTAAAGTTTTTGTTCATGTCCTTTGTCCACTTTTTGGTGGGGTTATTTGATTTTTTTCTTGTTAATTTTCTAAGTTCTATATAGATTCTTGTTATCAGCTCTTTATTGGATCTGTAGGATGCAAGTATTTTCTCCCATTCTGTAGGTTTTTTGTTGGCTCTTGTGAAAGTTTCTTTGGCTGTGCAGAAGCTTTTTAATTTGATCAGGTCCATTTATTTATTTTTGTTGTTGCTGTGATTGCCTTTGGGGTCTTCTTCATAAATTCTTTGCCTATGCCAATGTATAAGAGTTTTTCCAACATTTTCTTCTAGAATTCTTAAGGTTTCATGCCTTAGGTTTAAGTCTGTTATCCATCGTGTGTTGATTTTTGTGAGAGGTGAGAGGCGGAGATTCAGTTTCAATCTTCTGCATGTGGTTATCGAATTTTCCCAGCACCATTTATTGAATAAGGATTCTTTCCTACAATGTATATTTTTGTCAGCTTTGTCAAAGATTAGATGGCTATATGAGGAAGGTTTTATAGCTAGGTTCTCAGTCCTGTTCCAAAGGTCTACATATCTCTGTTCTTGTGCCAATGACATGCTGTTTTGGTTACTATTGCATTATAGTAAAGCTCGAAATCTGGCAGACTGATGCCTCCCAATTTGTTCTTTTTGCTTAAGATTTCTTTGGCTATATGAAGTCTTTTGTTCCATACGAAGCATGGAATTATTTTTTCTAGATCTGTAAAGAATGTTGGTGGTATTTTGATAGGGATTGAATTCTGTAGATCACTTTAGGTAGTTTGGACATTTACTACATAAGATCATCACAAAATGATTGCCATGGAATAATAGAAATATATTTTCAAATACTCAGCTATTTAAAAAGATGTGGTATTCAAGAGTTTTATCGGTGATTTCTTTCAGACTTCTAAGAAATACATAATATTCATGTAAATAAACCATCCTAGAACATAGAAAGAATTTAAATCAACCTCAGTGAACTTAGACAATCTTCTTTAATCAAAAACGGACACAGATTTTTTTATAAAACAAAATTATAGACAAATCTTCCTTATAAGCATGTAAAAATTCAAATAAAAATACAAACTAACTTAATACATTAGTGTATAAAATAGAATATATCATGTATTAATCCACATGTTAAAAAATTACTTAACATTAGGAAAATTTGCTGATCTATATCATCATGTCAATATACCAATGCCAAAGAGTTGATACAATTTTATACCACATTTTTATTTTTAAACATCTCAGCAGAGTAAAAATAGGTGTAATTTCTTTAAAATGATAAGACTGTATAAAACCAAAGTCAACATTATATTTAATGATAAAGCTTCAGACACACTCCATTTCATTTAGAAGACAAGAATTCCTCCTACAATCATTGTGGCTCAATATTATTCTGGAAGTTCTGTTCTATTCAATAAAATGAGAAGGAATAAGAGGTAACACTCTTAGAATATAAAAAACTATTATTTTCATATAGGTAAAAAGTTAGAAAAAATTTAAGTGTCCATCAAATGAAGGTTGGTTAAGTGGATTACAGTACAACCTCACAGTCACTAAAAAATAATATTTTAGAACACTAAAACTGAAATTTTTTATAACAATTATAACATGAAAATGTTCATTATTAATTCACTCATTGAGCAAATATGTGCCAGGCACTATCTTAGTCAATGAGCATAGAAGAGTAAAAAATATATCCCTGCCCTCACGCAGCTTACATTCTAAAGAGGGAACACAAAGAGACAAAGAGTAAAGTAAATGTGTATTTCTATTTATAGTCACATTTATTTAACCCCTCAAAGAATAATACGTCTTAACATGTAAAATATTATGGTCAGCTTGATCTTGATTTTCATTATTGATTTGTTGATATGGAAATACATATAAAAGATTAGAAGCTTAAACATCAAAAGATAAACTGGGGTTATTTTTGAACATGGTAATTATAAATGATTTCATAGTTTATGTGCCTTTCCTGTTTTCCAAAAATAATTTCTACAATAAAAGTATATCTCTTTAGAAATACAAAAGTCAAAATCCAACATGAGTCATCACAATTTTTCATCCCTTTTAATTTATTTATACCACAGAACGCTAATGAGCAAATGGCCTGTCAGAGACCAAACGATGGCAATAAAGACCAACTGTAGTGTGATTCTCCACAGCATGCTGTGATGAAAACCACACCAACGTTAAATTTAAAATCTGTGCTGCTCTGCAATTAAAATAAATTATATATAATCAAAACCAGTAAAGATTAGGATCAACTGCCAGTTACATCGGTATCCAAACCATACCCTACCCCAAAATGCCATGTTGTAATTTGCTAAGCTGAAAGAACAAACATTCATTATTTGTAGAGCCAGACATAGGATTATCTGGAGGACAGTATGTGTACCATTCCCATAAGGCACAATCTAACTCATTGCTACATAGCTGAAAAGCCAAATTCAGCTCATTCTTATCTCACTGACTCATGCTCATGAATTTCATTAAGTATTTTGTGCAGCCATAACCTTGGAAAGAATAGATGATGCATTTATTACTCATTTGCAATGTACAAGGTTCTACCCAAGTGCAGCTGTTCTCTCATTTTGTTATATAGTCCAATATTTTGAAATGTTACAGAGAATAACAAATAACAGTGTCCCAGAAGAAAGATGTAAATATATGTCCTCTGTGCCACAGTAAAATATAGCACTTATGTAGTAAATAAAAAAGGAGGTTTGGATTGGCACCTGTATGGAGGAAGAATTCAGTAATATTTTCTAATGTTTCCTAATATCAGCAAAATAAAGCAATTATATTGACAAATCACGTGGAAGGAATTATATTCCCTGATGGAAGACACAGCAGAGACGGCCCAGCTAATTGCTGGGCATTTTTCATGTTTAGGAGATTGTGTTTAATAGGGAATTAATTCCTTTTTCCCACTCTCTTCCTATTTCCCTTTCTTCGGCATTGATTTATTGAGCACATACTATGACAGAGAAGCATTTATTGAGCACTCACAATGCCAGGCAGGCTCTGGCACACAAAGACGAAACAGCCTGGTCCTTGTGTTCAAGTAATTCACATGCTGGTTGGGAAGCTAGCAGCATAAAACATAATTACTTCAACGATTATATATGTAGAAATTTTTTGTAGGTACCGAGTGCAAAAATAGGAAAAAGTAGGTAGAAAATAACAATATTTGGGAGTTAGGGAAAGCTTTACACGGAGGTTGCTATCAGAGTGTCACTTTTCATAGTTCTACAGTTATGCCTCTGGAAAGAAAACAGGTCAATCAAGGCCCTTTTTGATAGGACGGGCATCACATAATTTGGCCATGTGGCACTGTGTCTTAGTCTCCTTTCTATATGTCTTTATCTGGTGGCGTGGTTCCTGGGCACTTCCTCATTTAAGAAGTCCTCATCCAGCTTCCCCCAAATCAATCTATGTCAACACTCATTCAGTATTTCCCGTCTGACGTGCTGGGCCCCAGGCCCCAAGGAGCAATGTGCTCTCAGGCCGATTGTCTCTTCAGTGCCCCTTTCCTTGATATAATGTAAAAGCCAGGTAGTATGATTGCTCACCTGATTTTTTGGTTCTTCTGAGTTTGCTTGCTTGCATGGATAGTTAAATTTGGTGTCCATGCAGAGGTACGATGGCTGGAGGTTTCTATTCCACCATCTTGCTCTGCCCCCATCCTGCCTTCCTCCTTTTTCTCTAAGGAAAGACTCTTTCCTGCAGTCTCTTCCTCTTCAGTCTCTCAGGCATGCTGATCCCTAATGAGCCTATCATATCTCAACCAGCAGTGGATGCCACCCAAGTTTAAGCTACTCTACTTCCCCCAACATTCATGCACATTTATGCGTATGTATAAACAATGCATTTATGAAACAGCCAGAAGGTGAATCCAAATTTAAGATATCAACAAATACGTTGCAACATGGTAATTCAAAATAAAAAGGAGGATAATTTAGGGATGAAATTAACAAAGAAAGATATTTATTGATGGTCAATCTAAGTGTAATCTAAAAAAAAAAGAAAAAGAAAAAGTATATGATTTGAGTTGTTGGTGAATTCCAGGAACAGAGTTTTCTATTATCTTTAGCTAGTACAACTAAAGACTCGGGGAAGGGGGGAAGACCAGGGTAATCATTTTGATAAATTTTTAAATTTCTCCTTTTCATTTTGAAACCAATAAAGCAAACTAAATACTTAGCTGACCTCAGTTTTGCAGTTGTGGTAGTTCTGAGTTTCACAGGCGTGTATGTGAAAGAACATCTCAACATATTTTAGGTTTTCCCTCGTCATATCATTAAACTGGAATGTTTTTAAAGTTTGGACAACGTTCTCTTCTGAGTGATCCACACAAGTGAACACCCCATCTGTAAGAAGTGACCAATCTTTTCCTTCCAGCCTGTGGTTTCTAATGGGCATAGTGTCTACTGCAACCGTTTAAAACTTTTTTTTTGCTGGATTTAAAACAGAAACGTATTTTACATATTTGTTGAATGATTTCACATTCTTGTTCAATTGTGTTTTCTTTTTAGAAAAGCAAAAATAATCAGAGCAGCTTAACAACAAATTAGAACAACCTTTCTTTAAAAGTTTCTCAATGACTTTTACCTTATGAAGATTAAATGTTTAAATTAGAGGAATGTGTTCTTTCTTTTCCAAATTGTTTTTCTTTTTTTTTAAATTTTAGCCACAGTCCCTGGAATCTTGGAAAGTGAAATTCTGCTCAACTTGAGCATTATATGTTGAAACAATTTATTTAGTTTTCACTGTTTCATCACTTATTCAATATACAGTAAGAGAAAAATAGTAACTTTACTCTCACAATAAGTGAACCAAAGGGATTCCATGAGTGTATCCCTTGTTATTAGAGGAGTTGTTTCTAATGTTAAAGTTTCTTTTTAAAAAAAAAAAAAAAAGTAATAACAGTGGATTTGTCCAATTTCAGGCAAAATCATCGCATTCTAACTTGCATTATTATCCAGTCAAAACTGGCTGGGAGGCCTGGGCTGGTGGATGCTATGAAGCAGGCACATACCCATATTTCTCCTTTCATTCCATATTTTTGGGGAAAAGAGGGCAACATTGCAAAGTCTCACAGTTTCATTCATTTGTTTACTGTTAACACCATGTTCATCTCACTGGCTTCCTGTTTTATTATTTCTGTTTTTTCTGTATATGTTGTTTTTCTTCCCTCGTATCCTCTTTCTAATGAAATATTTGTATAATTTTCCTTCCCTTTACCTAGACTAAAAGGTGACCTTCAACTGAGAGCTAGGAGAAGAACAAATTGCCCAATTTTCTTTCAATCTTTGTAAATAACACTAAACTAAAATTTCAGTTTCTCATTTAGTTGTTTCTTCTTATAATTAAATGACTTAAATTGGTAAAAAGAAAACAACAGAAAATGGGCTCTTCGTAAAATTTTTGAAATATTAGACTAAAATTTAATTCAAAACAATGTTTAAAAATTTAACGTTTTGGTATTCTCAAGGATCTCTTGAACAAGAATTAATTTAGATGTGTCTTATCCATCCACTGCAATCAGATAAATTCTGAGTCTGCAGGATATGAAAGGTTTTCATCTGATGGCTGTTTTGGGGGTGATGCATGCATTTGTATGATATCATACATATTAGTGTTTTAAATATATTTCATTTGTAATTTGTAAAAAAACAGATGCCAGCTTGGTACCATTAGCATATTTATAATGGAATACTGGATTAACAATGTTTGACATCTTCACTACATTCACTTTCAGTGTTATTATTATTCCAAACAGTTCCTCCAAAAAAACATTCACTGGTTAATGGCAGAATTATGGGCAGTTTGAAACAAATATAGAATGTTAAAACCTATTTTTTTTTTTTGAGACAGAGTCTCGCTCTGGTGCCCGGGCTAGAGTGCCATGGTGTCAGCCTAGCTCACAGCAACTTCCAACTCCTGGGCTCAAGCAATCCTTCTGCCTCCGCCTCCCGAGTAGCTGGGACTACAGGCATGTGCCACCATGCCCGGCTAATTTTTTCCATATATTTTTAGTTGGCCAATTAATTTCTTTCTATTTTTAGTAGAGACAGGGTCACTCTCTTGCTCAGGCTGGTTTCGAACTCCTGACCTTGAGTGATCCTCCCGCCTCGGCCTCCCAGAGTGCTAGGATTACAGGCACGAGCCACTGCACCTGGCCTATAATCTTTAAATTGAGTCTGGTCTCTGTTCTTGAGCCTTACCCACCTTCTGCACTAAGGAGTTCTGAAAACAAAGCATTCATTATTCAAGTCCTGTCAAACAACATTCATCTTTCAAGCTAGTTTTAATTTTCCAGGATTATTTATGTTTCTTCCCTAACTCAATACAATTCACAGTCTATCTCATTCTGTGGTCATATTTCCTTATTTATTTAATTTCTTTTTTTTTTTTTTTTTAAGAGACAGGGTCTCACTCTGTTGCCCAGGCTGGAGTGCACTGGCCACTGATCACAGCTCCCTATAACCTCAAACTCCTAGGCTCAAGTGATCCCCCGGCTGCAGCCTCCCAAATAGCTGGGACTACAGGCATGAGCCACTGCACCCAGCCCTCTTTATCTTCATATGAAAGCCTCACCATTGCCTTTATCGTTTTTACTGCCACTTTCTGGAAACTTCACTATGGCTCAGTTTGCTCTTTCTTGAGGTACAATAATTGGAATCTCCATTTAATAGTCTAAGAGTAGATGTACTGAGATTTTTCTTATGAAGATAATACAGTCCACTTTTAAATTTGTTTTTCATACCCTTCTTAGGAATAACTAACATTTTATTGGCCCTTCTGGCAATACATTTAGGCAACATTCTCAGGGATATAAACTGATCACTTGGCCTACCATGTTTTTTACCATATTGATGTTCACTAGCCATTTTTCCATTCATGCACACAGATATGAAAGATTTAATCACAATTTATCCTATGTAGCCACTAACTTCTTACCAGAAAAGCTGTTGCATGCAAACCCAGAGGCACCTTATTCATTCTTTTACAAGAAATAAGAATACTTCTATACTCTTAGTAGCATTCCCAAAAACATATATTCTATACTTGAATAACTAAGAAAACTCCATGTCCATATATATTGTTCCTTCGAATTACATAAATTATTTTCTCTCTTCCAAATCAAAACTAAATGTGTATCATAGCCTTTGGCATATTTATTTCTTCAAAGGAGAAAATACACTAACATTCATCGACATGTTGTGTGTTTTTGTTAACACATCATTTAATTATAGAAGCGGAAATTATGATTCCCATTTTAAAGATAAGAACTGAAACTCGGCCGGGCTCGGTGGCTCATGCCTATAATCCTAGCACTCTGGGAGGCCTAGACGAGAGGATCATTTGAATTCAGGAGTTCGAGACCAGCCTGAGCAAGAGCGAGACCCTTCTCTACTAAAAATAGAAAGAAATTAATTGGCCAACAAAAATATATAGAAAAAATTAGCCAGGCATGGTGGCTCATGCCTATAGTCCCAGCTACTCAGGAGGCTGAGGCAGGAGGATCGCTTGAGCCCAGGAGTTTGAGGTTTCTGTGAACTAAGCTGATGCCACGTCACTCACGCTAGCCCGGGCAACAAAGTGAGACTCTGTCTCAAGGAAAAAAAAAAAAAAGATAAGAACTGAAACTCAAAAAAATTCAGTAACTTACCCAGTAGGTAAGAATCAAACCCAAGTCTCTTTAAGCCCAAAACCAATGCCTTTCCTATACTACCAGGTTTTTCCTTAAAGTATTAATGGCTCTTCTTTTAAGAAGTCATGTTCATGTTCTTGTTTTTTTTTTTTTTTGTTGTTGTTGTTTTTGAGACAGAGTCTCACTCTGTTGCCCGGGCTAGAGTGCTATGGCATCAGCCTAGCTCACAGCAACCTCAAACTCCTGGGCTCAAGCGATCCTCCTGCCTCAGCCTCCTGAGTAGCTGGGACTATAGGCATGCACCACCATGCCCAGCTAATTTTTTCTATATATTTTTTTAGTTGGCCAATTAATTCATTTCTATTTATAGTAGAGACGGGGTCTCGCTCTTGCTCAGGCTGGTTTCGAACTCTGACCTTGAGCCACCCATCCCCCTCGGCCTCCCAGAGTGCTAGGATTACAGGTGTGAGCAACCTCGTCTGTCCATGTTCATGTTCTTGTGAACAAGAACTTAAAAGTCAACAATCCTACTTCTTGTACGGAAACCACCGGTTTGCCCCACATGAAATAACTTAGCTATGTGGCCAGGACTCTCCAGGACAGGGGTTCTTAAACTAGGGTCTCAGAACTTGGATGAAAAAAAAAATTTATACCTTATTTTCACTAATTTATAATTGAAATTATAATTAAGTTATAATTATGAATATAGGCAGCACACGCAGCAATATTAGCAAGACTATCACTAGTTATTTAATTCAATAATAAAAAGCAAATTTCTTATATCATAAATTGTTTTTAAATACAGGAACTATATATTATACATTTAGAAATCATATTCTGAGGTGCTGACAGGCTTCATTAGACTGCCAAAGAGTTCCAGGCACATAAAAATATGAGAACCCTGCTCTAGAGACATCACACAGGCTGTCTGTCAATCCTTGGTAGTGAAGGTTTAATTAAAGGCATGTTGAGCAGTCAAAGTGTCTCACGCTTGTAATCCTAGTACTATGGGAGGCCGAGGTGGGAGGATTGCTTAAGGCCAGTTCAAGAGCAGCCAGAGCTTAGAGAGAGACCTTCTCTCTACAAAAAACAGAAAAAAATTAACCGGGCTTGGTGTCACACATCCACAGTCCCAGCTATTCAAGGCAGGAGAACTGCTTGAGCCCAGTAGTTTTAGGTTGCACCACACTCCAGCCCAGACAAAAGATCAAGACTGTCTCAAATATTATAAAAAAAAAAAAAAAGGCATGTCACACAATTTCCCTGTTTTCCTCTAGTCAGTTAAAAATATGGACAGCATTTAGTAGCAATGATTTTTCTGTATCTCATTTTTCAACTATATTTACTGATCTACTTCTGACCTAACATATAAGGAAATCTCCCTTATGTACTTTGTGACCAACTCTTCAACCCTAACCTACTGTATCATGATTAGCAAGTGCATCTAATGTTTTTGTAATTGAATTTCTGACATAAAGAATCTTAATAATTTTAGAATATTTGCGAAGGCAGAAGGACTATAACAAGAGAATAATGAATCTATCATTTACTGGTTATGTGATTTCACTGGATTTCAATTTTCTCATCATAAAATGAGAATATCTACCAGAGGGTTTTGTGGGTATCAAAATTATAATATTAATATATAAGGTACCTCCATAGTTACTGGCTCATAAGAGATGTTTAACCAGTATTAGTGATTATGCTCTTCTCATCCTCTGCATACTACAAACAGCCTATCATATCAAAATTCTGATGCTTAAGATCCAACTTTAAAACTTATCAACTTGGTCAGGCAAGGTGGCTGACGCAGGTAATCCTAGCACTCTGGGAGGCTGAGGCAAGAAAATCGCCTAAGCCCAGGAGTTTGAGGTTGCAGTGAGCTATGATGCCAACACTGCACTCTACACAGGGTGACAGAGTGAGCCTCTGTCTCAAAAAAACCAAAACAAAACTTATCAACAACTATTTTCCTACAAACACAATTTCCTATTAATCCTATCCCATTCTGTGCACTCAAAAATCCACAGCATCCTAGAATTTATATTTTGTGTGAACTTCTATGTTGACACGTTAAATCCCCAAGCCAGTTTTTATCTTCTTGCGGTCAGAAAAGGTGTCTATTATTCCTTCCTTATCCGTATGTCTACACAAGTAACTAGCAGTCAAAGCTGTTATGATTCCTTTTCTTGGTTATACTATGACAAACTTTCATTAAGTGAAATTATAACACTATAGCTTATGATTTGATCCTTTAATTTAATATTTCTACCTTGATGTACTCAAAATATTTTTATTAGTTATTAAATTTTCTAATCACATTTGTGCTCTCTACAGTTATTTTCTATCAAAAAATGCAAACTTTCAAAAATTGATTCGGGCTAGGTGTGGTGGCTCACACCTGTAATCCTGCAATTTGGGAGGCTGAGACTGGAAGATCACTTAAGCCCAAGACTTCAAGACCAGCCTGGGCAACACAGCAAGACGACATCTCTACAAAAAATTTTTTAAAATTAGCTGGGCATGGTGGCACACACCTGTAATCCCACCTACTCAGGAAGCTGAAGAAGGAGGATCACTTCAGCCCAGCCAGGAATTTGAGGTTGCAGTGAGCTGTGATGATGTCACTGCACTCTAGCCGAGGCAACAGAGCAAGACCCTGTCATTAAAATCCATCATTAAAAAATTTTGACTTGCATTCTTCTGAAACAAAATGTAAAGGAAAAGAACAAAGTAAACTAAAACAATGGAATTTAATGCCATTTTAAAACAAAATTCATTTTAAAATCTAGAAGGTATGCAACTTTTACTACATATAATAATCCTAAATTGCTGTTCTCTAAGAAGAGGAAATTGGGAATTTCAAGCATAAAACACAACCAGAATGGAACATTATTTGGCAGTAAACAGGGATAAAATCCTAATACCTGCTACAACACAGATGACCCTTAAAAACATTAAGTGAAAGAAGCCAGACACAGGACACATACTGTTTATACAAAATGAAAATGTCCAGAATAGTCAAATCTGTAAAGACAGAAAATACATTAGTGGTTGCCAGAGGTGAGGAGAGTGGAAAGGAGAGTGACTGCTAAGTGGCTTCTAGAGCTTCTTCTTGGGGTGATGAATTAAATAGTGGTAATAGCTGTACAACTCAATGAATATACTAAAAAAAAATCACGGAATTATACACTTTAAGAGGCTACATGTTTTGGTGTGTGAATCACATCTCAATAAAGCTGTTACTTAAATTAAAAAAAAAAAGAAAAGCTGCCACTGAAAAGCCACAATGAAAATTTTGTTGGGAAAGGAAATCATGAAAGTCACTGACTGGAAAGCTAACCTGTGATGTTAGCGAGGTCAACTTCAAATTCCCTCCCCCACTCCTAACTAGTAGAAGAACATGAAACAAGAGACTGTGTGTGAATCAAAGAATTCCAGGCACAGTTGGCTGTTAACTAGAATAGTAAGTACTTCTTAGGCTCTATCACTCCTCAACTGTAGGGGGCTTCCATCCTCAGTGATTACGGAAGTAGTACTTTTCATCAGCAAGCTCAAGAAGAAATGTCAAAATAGGATGACACTTGCCTAGACACCCTAAAAAACCAGAAAAGGTGTCACCTACAGACTCTTAAGTGTATGCACGTGTTAGCCTGCCCCCACCTAACACCAACCAGCAGCGTGCACCATTCAACCATATCCCAACTTGCTCCCCACAAATTGACACTTACAACCCTTAAATCTCATTTGTTTAAAATGACAGGTATAACTCTCACCGGGTTCCCACTCCAGCCAACCAGCCCCCGCCCTGCCCCTCCCCACCCGCAAACCCACACACGTGTTAGCCCGACACCGCCCCACCGAGTCCCACGTGCACCTGGTCTAACACACACCCCACGTGTGGGCGCCCCACGGGCTTCCTCAGGTAACTAAGGTCACCGCCGTGACCCCGTACCTCCAGAGACATGAGAGGGGAAGGAAGCGGCCCAGGTCCCTAAGGTCCCAATCCTGCGGGGAGTGTCCACACCCATCCTCCATACTAACCCCAACAAATCCAAGGGCCGGGGGCGACTGCCCCTTTAAGACGCGGCCCAGTCATCGCCCGCAGAGAGGGGCGCAACGGGGCCCACACGACCCCCCCTCCGTTCGCCCGCCCACGTCTAATCGCCTCACCTCGGGCCGCCGGGCCCCGCCGCCGCGACGGCGGCGGAGGGGGGGCGGGGTGCGGGCGGGGGCCGGAGGGGGGGGTCGCCCCGCCGACTGTGGAGCTGCGGTTCGCTCTCTGAGGCCGTGAGACCGTGACTGCGTTGGGCGCGGACGCTCCTAGCTCGCTCCCTCGGCGGCTCCTGGGACCCCAAGATGGCGGCGGCGCTGAGGCGGCTGCGGGCGCTGGGCCGGCGGCGGCGGCGGCCACTTTCACTCACTGAGAGGAGCGGAGCAGGGACACGGGGAGCCATGGCGGGGGGGAGGAGAGGCGCCATAGCCAGGCCAGAACAATCGAGCAGCTACTCGGCTGGCCTACCCCCGCCCCGCCCACACTCACTGCTCGTCACCAGCCCGTGGCCGCCCGTAGTGCCGCTGCCGTCGGCCTCGTGCAACTCGTACCCCACCGCCGCTGCCTGACGCCTCGCGCGGACCGGGGTTCGGGGGGAGACTCTGATCCATGCCATCTGAGTGCAGATTGGTCGGGGCTGGGACTGGCGAAGATTGCCGAAAGGCGGTGGGGAGGAGGAGGAGGATGTCACCGCTAGAGTGAGCCAGCAGATCTCGCGGGAGCAAATGTCGCGAGAGTTCTCCAGGCCTACAACCGCCGAAGAAAGGTTACTTTTCCCGGAAGTAACGTCAATCGAAACCACTGGGGATCCTGGGAACCTTCGTCGCTGCAGGCTGGAGGTAGAAAAGTGTTACCGAATACTGTTAAGATCACTTGAAGGGAAGGACCGGCTGGAAGCTAATATTTTATCCTCAGTTTCTGGCCCCTCTAGACGGGGTTGCAGATGATCGGGGTAGTGCCTGGTGTTTTAGTACCACTCCTATATAGTAGTTTGGGCTTCTGTTTAGACTCTGGGACCAATAGAGCGATAGGTTAGGTAAGATGGCATAGTTAGGTAAGGTGTATATGTGAAGGTTTTAGGATTCAAGGATTTGAATTTGATTTGTTACCAAAAAGGTCACCCTGTTCTCGTGTCCACACTGTGAGTCTCTGAAAAGGGAATAATTGATTTTTTCTGTGCCAACTGTATAGTTTCAGTCCCCTGCTACCCACATTTATTAAAGTTAATTCAACCGAACTACCAGGATCTATGGTGATAAATACCCGAGTAGAGACTAGCTATGGGTAAGGATTAGAACTTCCTGAAAGCTAAATATGCTAATATTTCAATTCCTTCATGTCTCATACTTTAATGCAATTCAATCTGGCCTTTAGCATTTAAACAGAAAAGCCATGGCTTCTTGTGCTAAATTCACTGAATTCTAAAAAGCTAAGGTTGCTTAAGATCGAAAAGTGTAGTATACGGTTGGCACTTCATGTCGGTGGGCTCTGCATCCCTGGATTCAAGCAACAGCAAATCAAAAATATTCAAATAAATGAAAAATAATACAAATTTTAAAATACGGTATAACAATTATTTACATTGTATTAGGTATTATTATCAATCGAGATTTTTGAAGTATGTGAAAGGATATGTAGATTATGTGCAAATCCTATACCATTTTACATAAGGGACTTGAGAGTCAGATTTTGGTATCCTCTGGAGTGCTGGAACCAGTGCCCTCAGATATCATGAGACAACTGTTCTACTCCGAAAGAAAAAAAAAAGGAATGTAAAAAAACACAGATGTCTGCTCATTCGTACAAACAAAATTCAAGATTAACCATAAACTAACATGATTGATTTCTTGTATGGGGAGTATAGGAAGAAGGAAAGGAATGGGAATTTTGTAGCTGGAGTCAGAAGAGAATGGTAAATCTTTTTGTATAGGGCTAACTGTGAACCATAGTAATGTTTCACATACCCCTCAGGTACCAAAAAAATAAACGGCTAAAACCAACTAGAATAATATTTGAGTAACAACGAGCTGTTCTGTCTGGAGCGTAACCCAAAAGGAAAGGAATAGAAAAAAGTCAGTAGGTTAGCAAGACCAATTGTAGAGGCCTTTAAAGTTTGAATGTAGGTTGTCTATTATATTTCTATTGCTTTGCTAAAAAATAACCACAACTTAGTGGCTCAAAACAACACAAATTTATTAGATTACAGCTTGGATCTCACTGAGCTAAAATCAAGATATTGTTTAAAATACATGAGAAAATAAAATATACAGAATATTATTTAACAATCATTTTGAAAAAGTTTTGTATGTCAACATAACCAGATAGTAAAGCAATAAAGAAAAACCAAGATGTGTAGAGGTGAGGGGAGACCCAAAACTGAATGTAAACACTAACAAATGAGTTTAGCTATATTACAAATGAGTAACATGGCCACTCTGCAAGGGGTGGGGAAGAAAAGAACGCATAGAAGTAACAGAGAAACAGTATCTTGGCTGGATACTTAAAGATAAAACCAACTAAGCAGTATGTAAATACTGTGATCCACATAGGTTTTTCACAGGGGAATGGGTTAGCAATTTGAAATTATGTATATACAAGAGTAAGTAGATATGAGATATAGATCTGTGGTCCTCAACCCCCAGGTCATGGACCAGGACCAATAGGTCCAGGGCATCTTAGGGACCAGGAGGCAGAGCTCTGCCACCCCACCTGCAACCCCTGTGGAAAAATTGTCTTCGATGAAATTTAGGAAACAGGGTGAGGACACACACACACACACACACACACGTGTGAGTGGTGGGCCAGCAAAGCTTTCTCTGTATTTACAGGTGCTCCCCATCACTGGCTTCACTGCCTGAACTCCCCCTATCCTTCCTCCTTCCAACCCCACCATCAGTTGAAAAATTGTCTTCCGTAAAACCGATCCCTGGTGCCAAAAAGGTTGGGGACCACTACTGTAGATAATGTGCTGGGTTTCTCCTTGTTGGAGGAGAAAAATAAAAAACTAAAATGAAGACTGTGGTGTTGGATTGGAAACAGATGTATCAGCATAAACACATTAGGTTTTTTTTTGACACAGAATCTTACTCTGTTGCCTGGGCTAGAGTGCCAGGGCATCAGCCTAGCTCACAGCAAACTCAAACTCCTGGACTTAAGTGATCCTCCTGCCTCAGCCTCCCGAGTAGCTGGGACTACAGGTATGCACCACCATGCCCAGCTAATTTTTTAAATATATATATATATATTTTTGTCCAGCTAATTTCTGTTTTTTTAGTAGAGATGGGGTCTCGCTGTTGCTCAGGCTGGTCTAGAACTGCTGAGCTCAAACGATCCGCCCACCTCGGCCTCCCAGAATGCTCGGATTACAGCGTAAACCACCACACCTGGCCAATAGTTTTTTAATGTATACAGTAGATACAAAACTATAGGTCTGTGTGTATGTGTGAATTAATGTACGTATATTTCCTAGTTCTCTCTGCTGAGAGGGTGGAGAAGCAATGAGGACACCTAGATCTTGATTTCTAAATGGAATTCTCCAATTAAAACAAGACGGAAAACCTCAGAAAACAATTCTTCAGCTTGGGCAGGGAAAACACAAGATGAGCCTGGAATATCTTGTGGTGCAAGAAAATAGGAAATGCTTAAAAAAAAGATGTCACAAGCACACAGGAACCAAACTGAAAGAGCTTCTGAAGGCCAAAGCAGCAAAGTAAATAAAGAAAGCATTGGATTATAACCCATAGACCTATATATATTTATTTTAATATTCTTGCATGCATACTGTTACAAATAATTGCTTATTTAAATGAATGGGAGAGACAAGACAGCACTTTTTTAACATGCTTCATAGAAAAGTATAGCTCTTTCTTAGAGTAGAATTTTAAGTAGTAAATATAAAAAGAAAGGGGTATAACAAAAATCACCATCAGGCCAGCGTTTTGGCTCATGCTATATTCCCAGCACTCTGGGAGGCTGAGGCCAAGACAGGAGGATTGCTTGAGGCCAGGAGTTCCAGACAAGCCTGGTCTCTTTGTAGAGACCCAAACTCTACAAAGAAAAATTAGCAGGGCATGGTGGTACACGCCTGTAGTCTTAGTTACTCTGGAGGCTGAGGCAAGAGGATCCACTTAAGGCCCGGAGTTGGAGGCTGCAATGATTATGATTGAGCCACTGAACTCCAGCCTGGGCAGAAGAGTAAGACCGCATCTCTGGAGAACAAATAAAGGAGTTCATGACCAAACAAAATGGAGACAGGGTCTCACTATGTTGCCCAGGCTGGTCTCAAGCTCCTAAAAAAATAATAAAAATTTAAAAAATAAAAAATAAAAAATAAATAACGGGCGCGGTGGTTCACGCCTGTAATCCTAGCACTCTGGGAGGCCAAGGCAGGCGGATCGCTCAAAGGTCAGGAGTTCGATACCAGCCTGAGCAAGAGCGAGACCCCATCTCTGCTAAAAATACAAAGAAATTAATTGGCCAACTGAAAATATATAGAAAAAATTATCCGGGCATGGTGGTGCCTGCCTGTAGTCCCAGCTACTCGGGAGTCTGAGGCAGAAGCATTGCTTGAGCCCAAGAGTTTGAGGTTGCTGTGAGCTAGGTTGATGCCACAGCACTCTAGCCTGGGCAACAAAGTGAGACTCTGTATGAATGAATGAATGAATGAATGAATACATACATACATAAATAAATAAACACGCACACATACACCATTAGGCAAACACCACAATAGTAACTGTTACAGACAAGATCCACCAATGGATGCTAAATTACTGGATGAAAATTTGTGGAAAAACAGGATTTGCATAGTTTCAAAGTGTCTCACACAAAATACATTTTATTTTATTTTATTTTTATTTTTATTTATTTATTTTTTTGAGACAGAGTCTCACTGTGTTGCCCAGGCTAGAGTGCCGTGGCGTTAGCCTAGCTCACAGCAACCTCAAACTCCTGGGCTCAAGCAATCCTTCTGCCTCAGCCTCTCAAGCAGCTGGGACTATAGGCATGAGCCACCATGCCCGGCTAATTTTTTCTATATATTTTAGTTGGCCAATTAATTTCTTTCTATTTTTTTAGTAGAGACGGGGTCTTACTCTTGCTCAGGCTGGTCTTAAACTCCTGACCTCGAGCAATCCGTCCGCCTCAGCCTCCCAGAGTGCTAGGATTACAGGCGTGAGCCTCCATGCCCGGCCCAAAATACATTTTAGCACAGAGGGAAAGATAATAACTTTATAGTGGTGAAACTCTCAGAATCCACCTTAACCAAGTGAGTAACATAATCATCAGTAATAAGACATATATTTACATTATGAACCCCTTGATATTTTGCACTGAGGAGGACATAACATCATTTCTGTGATAATCTTGACATAAATGCTTAACTTCATTCCAATCATGAGAAAACATCAGACAATCTCAAATTGTGGGACTTACCACAAAATAATTGATCAATACACTTCAAAACTATCAAGGTCATGAAAGAAAAGGAAAGTCCTAGGAACCTTACAGACTGATAGACTATGGAGAAATAACAAGTAATACAATGTGGAAGCCTAGAAAGGAACCTGTAACAGAAAAAGAACATCAGTGGGAAAGCTGGGGACATTTGTGTAAGGTCTTTAATTTAGTTCATTGTCTTGTGCCGTTACTGATTTCCTTGTTTTAGTAATTCTATGGTTATGTAAGATTTTAACATTGGGAAAGCTGAGTAAGGACTATAAAGGAAAATTTCAACTATTTTTGCACCTTTTCAGTAAGTCAAAAATTAGTTCAAAATGAAGTTTTCTCAGAAGGATGGTCTTTAGGGAAAAACAATTAAGTTTTTTCATTCTACTTAATTTCTCTACTGTATTCAACTCTATTCTTGAAACACTGTCTTCCCTCGACTTTGGAGTTAACAATATTCTTATTTTCATCTTCTCTTTGCACACCATTTTTCATAACCACAGCAAATACTGGTTCATAGATTCCAGTCTTGACAAAACTAGTGATACACAGGAACTACATGAGAATAGAAAAACACTGTGTGACACATGCTTCTCAAGTCCTTACCTAATTTGAAATCACAGAGAAGGCAGAGGCATAGGGGACTTAACTTATAAGATGCTGAAAGTATGAAAAATTTTTCTCAATGTAGGAGAGATGGTAACAATATGAGAAACCATAACCATGAAATTGCACTGCTCAACCAACAACTTAGAGGGAATAGTTACCACCATCCTGGTTACTCTCTGAGATTCTAGGAAAAACAGGGAGGTGAAGAACAAATGCATTCTGCTTGGAATGTACGGCACACACGCATTTTAAGCACTAAAGCAAGTGCCAGAAACTGGTGGTCTTAGGCCATAACTGGCCTTCAGGTGTGTGGTTTTGTTTGTTTTGTTCTGTTTTGAGTTTTTTTCTTGAAAACTAGGAAGATCTGGCAACACTGGTCCAACAGCTCAACGGAAGTGAACTATAGCTTCTCCCTTTAGACAAGGCATAGGCTTTCCTGCTCACCTGAGTCCCTGTCGCTACCAGATACTTAAACCCATTCCACTGATACTGTTTCAAACTTCTGCAGATATTTCAATATGTAATTATTACAATAAAAGATTGTTTTAATTTATTTGAATTTTTCATTCTCAGATGGTTTTTGTTTTAATTAGCACAGGTTTGTAAATGCTGTTTTGAAAGCACATAAACGTAATAGTAGCTAATGTTTTGTGAACACCTGTGTGAGCACCTACACTGTGCTGAGTAGTGTTCTAGAGGCAATACACATTTAGTCTTCATAAAAACCCTTTATTCCCGTTTTTTGAAGAGGAAACTGAGGCTTAACGTGATTAAGCAACAAGTAACTTGACAGAGCTCACACAAATAGTGATAGAGCAGGGACTCAGACCCAGGTCTCAAATTCCCAGTTCAGTATTCTTTCACTATATACCAAATGTTCACCTGTCTCCCATCCTCTCCAGCCCTAACTGACCATGAATTTATTTTCTATCTCTATAGTTTCACCTATTCTGGACATGTAAATGATATAATATGTGGTCTTTTGTGTTTGGCTTCTTCACTTGTGTACTATTTTCTTTTTTCTTTTTCATGCCCACGGAGCCATCTGGAAAATGTAGTATTTTCGAGGTTCATCCATGTTGTGGAATATGTTGAAACTTCATTGCCTTTCATGACTGACTAATATTACATTATATGGATGTACCATATTTGTTATCTGTTCATCAGTTGATGGATACTTTGGATATTTGGATTATTTCTGCTTTTTGACTATTATGAATAATACAACTGTGAACATTTGTGTACAAGTCTTTTGTATGGAGATACGTTTTCACTTCTCCTGGGTAGATTTGCTGGGTCATATAGTAATTTGATTTTTTTTTTTTTTGAAACAGTGTCTTGCTCTTTTGCCTGGGCTAGAGTGCCAAAGCATCAGCCTAGCTCACAGCAACCTCAAACTCCTGGGATCAAGCGATCCTCCTGCTTCAGCTTCCCGAGTAGGTGGGACTACAGGCATGCGCCACCATGCCCAGCTAATTTTTTCTATATATTTTTAGTTGTCCAGCTAATTTCTTTCTATTTTTTAGTACAGACGGGGTCTCACTGTTGCTCAGGCTGGTCTCGAACTCCTGAGCTCAAATGATCCGCCTGCCTCAGCCTCTCAGAGTGCTAGGATTACAGGTGTGAGCCACCACGCCCGGCCAGTAATTTTATATTTAATCATTTGAGGAACTGCTAGCCTGTTTTCAAAAGTGGCTATACCATTTTATATTTCTACCAGAGGTGTATGAGGGTTCCAGTTTCACTACAACCTCATCAACACTCATTATTATCTGAATTTTGATTCTAGCCTCCTTAATGGGTATGAAGCAGTATCTAACTGTGGTTTTGATTTTCATTTGCCTGATGATTAATGATATCAAACATATTTGTTTGTGTGTTCTTGGACATTTGCATATTTTCCTTGAAGAAATGTCTGTTCATGAGATTGCTTGTGCCCAAGAGTTTGAGACCAGCCTGGACAACATAATGAGATCCCATTTCTAAAAAAAATAAAAAGAGAGAAATGTCTGTTCAGATATTGTGCCCATTTTATAAATGGGGTTTTTTTATTAATGAGTTGTATTTCTTTATGTTTTCAAGATACAAGTCGTTTTTCAGATATTAAATATATGATTTGTAAATGTTTTTTCCCATTCTGTGGATTGTCTTTTCACTATCTTGATGGGGTCTTCGGAAACAGAATAGTTTTTATTTATTTAAAAAAAATAAAAAATTTAAATAAAGACTCAGAGACAGAGTCTTGCTCTGCACCCAGGCTACAGCGTAGGGGTGCCCTCTTAGCTCACTGTAGCCTTGAACTCCTGGGCTCAAACAATCCTTCTGACTCAGCCTTTTAAGTAGCTAAGACTATAGATATGCACGCTGACACCGTGCCTGCTTAATTTTTTCTTTTCTTTTTTCTTTTTTGTAGAGATGGGGTTTCTTTATGTTGCTAAGGCTGATCTCAAAATCCTGATCTTGAACTCCTGTCCTCAAATGATTCTCCCGCCTCAGCCTCCTGAGTCACTAGGATTACAGGCATGAACCATCATGCCTGACTCAAGAAAAGTTTTTAATTTTGATGAAGTTCACTTTATCTACTTTTTCTTTGATTATTCATGACTTTGCTGTCATATATAAGAATCCACAGTCATGAAGATTTACTCATATTTTCTTCTAAGAATTTTGTAGTATTAGGCTTTACATCAAGGTCTATGCCCAATGTTGAGTTCATCTCTCTATACAGTGTCAAGTAGGACTCCAACTTCATTCTTTTGCATGTAAATGTCCAGAATCATTTGTTTTAAAACTGTTCTTTTATAGAAGATATTTACAACTAAAAAAATGAAAATAAAAATTATTCTTTTCTCATTAAATGGTCTTGCTACCCTTATTAAAAATCAATTGACCATAGACACATGATTTATTTCTCCTCCTTTCTGTTTTCCTCTCTTTTTGGTACTCCCATTATGCATATTTTTGTGTGCTTGATGGTATCCAACAAATGTCTGAGGCTCTATTCATTTTTCTGCGTTCATTTTTCTTTCTGTTTCCTGGAGTGCATGGTAACTATCAATCTTTCTTCATGTCCCTAATTCTTTCTTCCACCAATTCAAATCAACAACTGAGTCCTCCTAGTCACTTTTTCATTTCAGTCACTGTATTTTTCAACTTTAGAATTTCTATGTGGTTCTTTTTAGAATTTCTATCTCTTTATTGATAATCTGTATTTTATTAATATGTGACAGTGCCTTTATACCTTCTTTTACTTCATGAACAATGTTTTCCTTTAGTTCTTTGAATGTAGTATAACGAATGGCTGTTTTGAGCCTTTTAAATCTGACATAAACTGCCTGTGTTGCAATCATGGGCAGTTTGTTTCCTGCTTTTTTCTCAGCATATGGTCATACTTTCCTGTTTCTTTACAAGTCTCCTAATTTTTTGTGGGAAACTGGACAATTTAAAATACTGTAGTAACTCCCTGGGTATTGGTCTGCCCTTAAGGGGCTGTTACTGTTAGTTGCTTGTTGATTTGTTTAGTGACTGGCTGGATTTCTTTAGTGAAATATGTTTCCTCCTCCTCCCGCCAATAGTGGTAAGCCTTTGATGTTGGTCTTCATAGCCCACAGTCTTGGGTATGTCCACAGTCACCCTGTGTTTTGTCAGGGATCTCCCTGTCCTTTCCGTGAACACACCCGGCTGATTGCTCTATTCCTTTCAACAATGCCCTTAATCACAAATCGCTTCACAGAATAATTCCATCTAATTAAGGCTCTTTTAAGGAGATAGTTGTCAAGGTCAATGTTTCAGATTTATTCAGTCCTAAAGCAGGCTTCTAACAAACATGTACCTTCCTGGTTCTCTTGGGCAAACTAGCCAACCTACATTTTAGTCTATATACCCAATGATTGCAACAATCTCCTCCCAATTGCCTTTCATCACAACCTTCACTATTTTTGAGAGAACCCAAAGCTTTAATTCTTCCACACTCTGTTCCAAATGAAGTCAGTTCTTCTGGGAAAAGATTAGGAGACACCTGTTTTAAGACCTACTTCTCAGAGGCCAGGGCATGATGGCTCATGCCTTTAATCTGAGCACTTTGGAAGGAGGATCATTCAAGACCAGACTGAGCAACATAGCTAGTCCTGATGTCTACAAAAAAATAGAAAAATTAGCTGGGCAGCATGGTGTGCATGCTACTGGGGAGGCTGAGGTAGGGGGATCACTTGAGCCCAGGAGTTTGAGGTTGCAGTGAGCTATGATGACATCACTACACTCTAGCCTGGGCAATAGAACGAGAAAAAAAAAAATCCAAGAACTAATATGTGAGTTCAGCAAGATCTCAGGATATAAGATATTCATACAAAAGTCAATTGCATTTGTATATACTAGGAATGAACACATGGGCATCAATATTAAAATACAATACCGTTTAAATTGTTCAAAAAAAAAACAGGTGTACATCTTACACATACGACTCATTTACTGAACACTACAAAATGTTGATGAAAGAAACTAAAATCTAAATAAATAGAGGCATCCCATGTTCA
>CAUYRT010073795.1:0-13695 GCA_963574885.1 Lepilemur ruficaudatus | reverse complement strand
CGCGCGCGGCCTTCATCAGCTTCTTGGTCGTTCTCTGCCAGAGGAACGTCTCTCACCCAGAGAGGCGGCCTGGCTGCCCCTCCAGAAACAGCCCTGTTTCCTCCCGTATCAAACTCCGGAGTGACCCAGCTTGTCCGGCCGAGAGCACGTGTGAGGTGACCGGACAGCCCCCGTTGCCCACGCACTTCCCCGACTCTCAGGGACCACAGGCAAGCTCAAGGTCTCCACCACGGGGCGCGGCGGAGACACGGTCGTCGTCCTCTCCTCTCCTGTCCCCTCACCCGCGCCTCTCCACGGCCGGTAGCCTCATCGCTTGGGGCTCCAGACCACAAGCAGAATGCGCCCATTCCTCCAAATGCACTCCCACCCTCGCGGCGCATTCCCCTGGGCCCCCCTCAAAAACAGAGACAGAAAGAGACTAGGGACCTCGAGTGCTCACCCGCCCCGTGCTCGCCTCAGAAGGTCCCTCGCTTCCTTCCGGCACCTTCGTATCTTCTTCTCCAGCAGAAGGAAAGGCCGAACGCGCTCGGCTTCCCTCAGCCGTCTAGGCCCGCCGCTCGGCTCCTGGGGCGACCCTGAGGTAGCGAGCCGGACCCCCAGGGTTGCACAGAGCCCGCCGTGAAATTCCAGTCGCTGCTTCCTCCACTAAGGAATTCCGACGTCGTGACATAAAACGAACCCCGAGACTTCCGGAAATGACGTTGCTCGAGGCCCAGGCTTCTTCTCACGGCCAGAGACAGGAACTGGCCCCTCACCGGGCCGCTGTGCACGCGCCGCGGTGCGGGAGCCTCGGCGGGCGCCTGGAGCTGCGGTGCGCGGGGCGGGCGAGTCCCGGCAACCACCGCGAAGACGTTTGCTCTCAGCCTTGTGTCCTTTCTTTAATCACGTGTGTGTGAGTGTGTGGGTGTGTAATGAACATCTGCACCACTGTTCATGCAGATTGTTTTTCCTGAATGTGACTTGTTACATGTTCCTTAGCAGATTCCGACTTCCATGGCCACTGTCCCGTACGCAAGTATTTTTTAAAAGTGTAAACACCGACACGCCTAGCACATGGTAAACCTCGGTAAACAGCAGCTACAATTACTTGTACACAAATCTAGGTCACCCACTAAATTGAGAGGTCATTCTAAAGTTTTCCCTTAGTATTCTCCCTCCAAAGTGCATAGTATATTGCCTTGTCTGTAGAAAATGCTCAACAAATGTCTCGAAAGAATAAACGAAGGTAGTTTTCATCCTTCCTAAATACCACCTTTATTGATAATAATGCTTTTTTCTTATCTCTCTAGCCTTTTCTACTGTAAGTAGGAAAGGACAAGTTACGATTAATCACAGACTGGATGATTACTCCCTGTGAAATGAATTCATCTGGACTCACAGACTGTAACAGGTAGAAGGAATTTTAGAAATCATCAACTCTAGGGGTTTTCAGGCTGTGCACCATCTTCCCACATTGGGGTGGAAAGGGACCTGTATTCAGCTTTAATCAGAGTAACTCAGCTCTTATCTGTTTTATATATTAGACTTTCTAGTAAAATTTTATTTGTTAGCTTTCGAAGCTTAAGGAAAATCTGAACACCATTGAATCTGAAACCCTCTCGTTTCATGGATGAGGAGATGGCAACTAAGTCATGCAGAGCTGTGGCTAAAAAACAGTTTTTCTGACACTTTTTCCAAAGTTCGTCCTAACACATCAATCATCCGCTAATTTGGAGTATGTTTTTTAAGTCACTTCTATGTAGAGTTGCCAGATAAAACACCAGATGTCCAATTAAATTTTAATTTCAGGTAAACAACAAAAAATGTTTAGTATAGGTATGTCTCCAATACAGCTGCACTTGTCCAGCTGTCCAAACACCTGGGTTCATAAACACTCCTTCTTAGAAGTTGTTGCAGCATCTATGTTTTCCGTGTGTTGCTATCAAGAGACTATTTCTCAACTCACAGTTTGAACTATGAAAACCCAGCTCATAAATCATAGCCTCAAGCGTACTATCACGGACTGAGTCAGGATCAAACAGCCATTACCTCAACAATCCTGACCACCCATTAGAGTAAAATGAGGTATTTCCTTTTGAAAGTGGAAGGCACAATTGGTCAGTGTTATCTTAAATGTAATGCCCTGCACATGTTCACAATTTAGTGGATCATGTGGATGTGTCCATTTGGTACTGATGAGAATATGTGTCTGTTTTAGGGAGTTGTAACACCTGTGCTGTTGACTTTGTGGGCCAATTGGACAATCAAACCATAAATCAACAATTGCTTTCTTGTCTTAGGCATCAAACTACTTTTCTTTCCATATAAACTGTCACTTCTGATTCCATTCAATAATGAGCTCCATTACAAATTCCATCTGCCAAGCATAGTGGTGGACATAAAGTAAGGTCCTCTCCTTGATGTGCCCACATTCAGAAAGGAAGACAATCGCAAAACATACAAATGTAACGCAGTGTGCCAAATGCTATAATGGGGTAAATAAGAATGACTATGAGCATAGATAGGAGAGGCAGGTTACACAGAAGTAAAATGGAAGTTAGACAAAGAAGAGAGTGAGGTGCATCCACAGGGACAATACAGCATGATCCAAAGCTCAATGTCATGAAATGTCATATGCATTCAAGGAACTGTGAATAGATTGGTATTGCTCAAGTGTAAAGTTCAAGAAGGAGAAGAAAATAACAACTAAATAAAAAATCTAGGTTGACTTTATAACATAAAATATAAAACCACTAGAAACACTTTAGGCAGGAAAGCAGCATGGCTAGATACAGGTTTTGGATGAAGTTGCCTGGAGGCAGTATGGAAAGGGTTGGAAGGTGGAGTGAAGTTCAGGTAGGGGAAAAGTGTGCAAAGCCTGGCATCAAAGATTAATGTAATGCATGGTGCATGTAGAAGACAGTAATGGTCTCAACTAAGAAGATGAGGAAGGGAAAGAGGAGATGGGTTTAAGAAATATTTAGGATGCCAAATAGGCAAGATGTGGTAGTTGGTTGTATTCGAATGGTGACAGAGGGAGAGGAAAGGATGACCCCCAGTTTTCCAGCCTGGATGACCAGATGGGAAAAAACTCTGCCAAATTAGACATGAACTTTCCCTGTTTACACTCAGACAGCACCCATGTCCATTCCTTCATCATCATCATCGACTGAAATATGTGAATATTTGCATAATTATTTGTTAAATGGCAGTCTACCCTCCTAGACAGAAAACACGGTGGGGTAGGACTATGTCTGGTCTTGCTCATCCTTATATCCCCAGCAACAGCACGGAGAGTGGCACAGAGCAGGCATGCAATAAATATAATAGCTGTCAAAAAAATACAGCATGAGAAAGAGAATATACAGGAAGAAAAGACACTTTAATGAGTTCCTTTTTGGACATGGTGAGTTGGAAATAACTACAAAAATCCAGGTGAAGATACCAAGGAGGCAGCTGGAAATGAGTCTGAAACTTGGAGAAGAGATTAGAGTAGTGTTATGGTTTGGATATTTGACACCTCCAAACCTCATATTGAAATTTGATCCACAATGTGGGAGGTGGGGTCTAATGGGAGGTGTTTGGGTCATGGGGTGGATCTCTCATGAATGGCTTGGTGCCATCCTCGCAGTAATGAGTGAGTTCTCGCTCTGTTAGGTCCCATGAGAACTGGTTATTAAAAAGAGCTTGGCTATTAAAGAGAGCTCCTCTCTCTTGCTTCCTTTCTTGGCATATGATTTCTGTGCACTTTGATCCCCTTCACCTTCCACCTTCCAGTGTGAGTGGAAGCAGCCTGAAGCCCTCACCATAGACAGATGCTGGCACCATGCTTCTTGTACAGCCTGCAGAACCATAAGCCAAAGAAACCTCTTTTCTTTATAAATTATCCAGCCTCAGGTATTCCCTCATAGTAACACTAAACAGACTAAGACAAGTTGGATATAAAAATTGGAGAGTCAGCCGGGCGCAGTGGCTTACACCTGTAATCCTAGCACTCTGGGAGGCCGAAGCGGGAGGATTGCTTGAGGTCAGGAGTTCGAGACCAGCCTGAGCAAGAGCAAGACCCCATCTCTACTAATAATAGAAGAAATTAGCCAAGCATGGTGGCGCATGCCTGTAGTCCCAGCTTCTGGGATGCTGAGGCAGGAGGATTGCTTGAGCCCAGGAGTTTGAGGTTACTGTGAGGTAGGCCGATGCCACGGCACTCTAGCCGAGGAAACAGAGTCAGCCGAGGAAACAGACTCTGTCTCTAAATAATAAATAAATATTGGAGAGTTAACCAGCACATATAAAGGCATGAAAGTAAGAAGTATGACAGGAACAGTGGAGTTCAACATGTAATGGGATTTACTTTCTCCTTCTTAGTCAATTGCTTTTGACTTCTCCAAGTACACTGTCATCATCCCCTGGCCTGCTCACAGGGCTGGCTTATGACACAACCCCAGGGAACACACTTCTATGTTGTCCTCCACGGAGGGCACATCTTTGCTTTCATGACCTTTCCAAGGTGATACCATCTGCCTGTAATGTAATACTACCCCCCACCAATTGCCAGCTCAGGTCTCTCAAGTTCTTTAAATAGCCTATGAATTAATGGAAATCCTCCTCCATGAAATCTTCCTGCCATAGACCACAAAACAGCAACTATCCTGAATATCTTAACTGTCAAATAGCAAATTACCACTCTGCTTAATCAAAATGTGGAAATCTTACTCTTTCTCAGTACTTTTTCCAATTAGACACCTTTTTTTTGTTGTTTAACCTTAAACCAAATTAAACCTGTTTTGCTGCAAATGCCTTATTGTCTGTTGCTACTGTTTCTATCCTGTTGTCTGTGTGTTTGGCCAGAGCAGTGATTTGTGTGCCCTGACCTGCTTGCTGCCTACCCTGAAGAAATCACAGGCTGTGTCAAAAATAGTGACCGGATAGCCTGAATTTTCTAGCACAGTTATGTTGAAAATATTTACCCCATAATCAGGTGATATGTCAAACTATGCATTTTGGCTCAGAAAATCTTGTTAGGGCAGGAATGCTTGGCAGATTGCCTGGTATTGACAATTAGGCACTAATACCCACTTTTCTAGAAGTAACAACAAAAAAGAAACTTGAGTTTCTAAAATCTTAGCTTTGTCTAAAGCGCACAGAGCTTCTTTAGAAAGGATAATGTCTAAAGTCAACATTGTAAATATCTTGTATTTATAGTCTATGTGCCAAAGTCTATAGTAACTTTTCAGTAAAGGATCAGTTAGGAATAAATTTATCTGTGAACAGCAGGAAGCCTGATCAACAGTGGCTTTTCCCCTCCTCACAAGTTCAGAGACAGATGGTCCCCAACTAGCTTAGCAGCTGCTCAGAGTCACCATCACAGAGGACTCAGGCTCCTCCTGCCTGTCCTCTCTGCCATCCTTAGTTACATTGGCTTTTGTGCTCTCACTTGTCATCCCATGGACAGTGGTGGCTGCTCCATCTCCAACTTTCATGTCCCCAGGCATGGGGGGGTGGTGCGGGAAGGGAGAAAAGAAATGATCTAGCCTTTGTCATTTTATTCAGGAAAGGATGCCCTCCCTAGTGATTTTACCTACATCTTATCGACCATCTCCACCTACAAGAGGACAGAGAGATGGATTTCATAGTTTTTACAACTTCTATGACAGAGCTAGGCAGAAAAGATGAGAGAGGCCAGGCGCAGGGACTCATTCCTGTAATCCTAGCACTCTGGGAGGCCAAGGTGGGAGGATCACTCCAGGTCAGAAGTTCGACACCAGCCTGAGCAAGAGCGAGACCCCATCTCTACAAAAAAAAAAGAAAGAAAGAGAAAGAAAAGAAAGAAAAGAAAAGAAAGAAAGAAAGAAAGAAAGAAAGAAAGAAAGAAAGAAAGAAAGAAAGAAAAAAAGAAAGAAAGAAATTACCTGGCCAACTAAAAATATATAGAAAAAATTAGCTGGGCATGGTGGCGCATGCCTGTAGTCCCAGCTACTCGGGAGGCTGAGGCAGAAGGATCGCTTGAGCCCAGGAGTTTGAGATTGCTGTGAGCTAGGCTGATGCCACGGCACTCTAGCCCAGGCAACAGAATTAGACTCTGTCTCAGAAAAAAAAAAGGGGAGAAATGGAAGTGGGAACTGCCAATCAAGTACTTCAGACTTAAAACTAACTCTACCCCCCATTATTACATCTGCATATTTCCTAAGTCCTGTGAACAACTTATCCTAAGCTAATTTACTTGTGATGAGATTGATTTCGACTTGCATAATTGTTGGAATGATCTTATTTCAAAATTTTCCACTCTATAATACATGAACAACATTACCCTCCTCTTTTATGTGGCCTATTTTATCAAAGTGAGCTAGGAAAATGATTGAAAATATTGCCAGATGCTAGTTAAGGTAATTGGGTGGATGAGATATAATTTTTGCCATATGTTATTTATTTAAATTAGTTCCTGGAATTTTCCCCACCAGTCGCAAGATCTTCTTTGGTTGGCAAGCAACAGTACCAAAGATAATTTTACCTATCTCCCCACATTTTTGCCCTGTTTGGTGTATATTACATAAATTGGAGTTGGTGCAGTTGTAAAGTCAGAGAATGGATTTTGTGAAGGGCCTTTTTCACTGAGAAGTGCTTTGTCTCCATCTGGTGGACAATTGTAACTTTGCAATGTTAGTATGCTAGCTCTCCAACCTAGATGCACCTTAGGGTCATGAGTGGTGTTTAATCCAATACCCAGCCCCTACCCAGACCAATAATGAAAGGGTGTGGGTAGAAACGAGGGTCAGTATTTTGTTTTTAAGACTTGTAGACCATTTCATTGTTCAATAACAGTTAAGAACCAGTGAGTTAGAAGAAGCTCTAAGTCAGTGATGAATACTGGACAATCATTCCTTGTGTAAGACTGCCATAAAGCAAAAGAGCAACCTATGTAGGTAAACTATATAATCTTCCAAAGGCCTTTGTATGCCTTCTAGAAGAGAAATAATTAAGGAGTGTCTAGCAATATAAAAAGCCTAAATCTAAATTGCTTCCCATGTAACTCTCCCTATGATGAGGCAGAATGTGCTGGGCAAAGAGACATGCAAACACACACACACACATAGAATATCAGATTTGTACCTGAACAAAACTGTCAAGTACAGACCACCCTTCATATCCTTGGGTTCCACATCCACAGATTCAACCAACTACAGATGGAAAATATTCAGAAAAGAAAATACTATAAAAAACATAAATTAAAAATAAGACAGTGTAGTAACTATATATTGTATCAGGTACTATAAGTAATCTACAGATGATTTAAAGTATACAGAAGGGAGGATGCGTGTAAGATACATGCAAATACCACTCGATTTTATGAGACCTGAGCATCCACAGGTATCTGTGGAGATCCTGAAACCAATCAGCCAAGGATACGGAGGGAAAACTGTAGTTTTATTCTGATTTTGATACCTTATGTGTTTACAGATAACTTTCTTTCATATATTCTCATTTAATTCTCTCAAGAACTTACGGTGGGTATTTCTTCTTCCCATGAGTACCTATACTCACCTAAGAGCACAGTGCCCTGGAGTACCATAGGTATCCACTTGGACTCTGCTTTTCTTTTATTCATTAAAACTGACTTGCCCCAATCTGCTTCTTTCTGAGCTCACCTTTCTTTTTTCAACTGGTTACAGACTTACTTAATACCCACTTGTCAAACACACAGTTCATAATCTTGAGGGGAAAATACTTCAGAGACATATATGCAATAATAGAAGTTCTTATTATATATGTAGCATGGAAGATCCATTTTATTAATATTTCTTTTTATGTATTCTGGAATACATGCAAATAAAAATAGATTCAAACTGGTTGCTATTCTTTTTAAGTTTCTCAAACCAATTTCCCTTGATAATGGCTCAGTCTTTATGGTTTCAGTTACCCACAATAAACCATGGTCCAAAAATATTAAATGGAAAATTCCAAAAACAATTCATAAGTTTTAAATTGCGACCCGTTCTGAATAGTGTAGTGAAATCCCACCCATCCTGCCCAGAACATAAATTATCCATGTTGTATACGATACTGGTTAATCATTTAGTAGCCCTCTGGGTTATCAGATCAACTATCACAGTATCATAATGCTTACTTAATAATGGCCCCAAAGTGCAAAGTAATGATGCTGGCATATTGTTATAATTGTCCTGTTTTATTAATAGTTATTAGTAATCTCTTACTGTGCCTAAGTTCTAAATTAAACTTTATCATTGGTGTGTATGTAGAGGAGAAAACAGTGACAACCCAAAATAAGTGACTGAAGCAAAGATATCAATCAATGGAGGTTTATTAAGCCAAAGTTTGAGGACACACCCAGGAAAAACACAAGCCATAGACAAGACGCATCTGTGACTTTTTTCTGGAGAGAGATTTGGAAACTCAGTATTTAAGGGGAGAGGACATCTAGAAAGAGAGAAGAGGAGGGGGGTGGGTAGTGAGGCAAATGGTTACATTCTTGTGAGGCCCAGGAAATCTAAATTTTACATAAGGTGAATATTTGAAGAGAAAAAGGGAGTACAGGAAGAATCAATTATGGAGATGTCTCTGGTTAAGTAGAGTGATTGATCTCATCTTGCCTCTGTTCTGCAACTGGGAAGATGAACTTGGAATCAACATCACCAGTGTGGAATTAAACAGATTGTATTTTTTGAAGCTAGATTTATATTGCCGACCCAAAGCTACAATTTTCATGCCCTCATTTATGAAAGGCCAGCAAGGAATTTCCTTATAAATGATCTGTGGGGGGCAGTCTTTGTAGATGCCTGAGGCCTTTTACCTTTCTGTGGGAATCTGGCTAATGCATAATGTTAGTAACAGCTATTCATTTGGAAGGGGATGTTGCATGACTTAGCCTCCTGGCTTGACCTTCCCTTTTGCATAAGGAGTTAGGCTGGGAGGTCCTGAGACTTTTGTTTTCCTTTACAAGGGTTCAGCACTATCTGCAGTTTCAAACATCTCCTGGGGGCCTTGGAATATATACCCCAAGGATAAGGGGGGACTACTATATAGTAGGAAAGCAACCAGAGATAATATGTAAACAGATGGTTATGGCTGTGACCTAATAAATAGACCCCTGGTCTACTGGATCATCAGTCAGTGATATGTATCTGGTTCTCATTTGTTTTCTTTCCATTAAAAATTTTGGGGCATGGTGGCTCACTCCTATAATCCCAGTGCTTAGGTAACCAAGACAGGAGGATTACTTGAGGCCAGTACATTGAGACCAGCCTAGGCAACATAGTGAGACCCCCATCTCTACAAAAAAAATTTTTTTAAACATCAGTCTATTGCGCTAGCACACCTGAAGTCCCAGCTGCTCAGGAAGCTGAGGTAGGAGAATTGCTTGAGCCCAGAAGTTCAAGGTTACAATGACCTCTGATCAGACTAGTGCACTATAATTTAGATGAAAGCACAAGACTCCGTCTCTTAAAATAAAAAAGTATTAATGTTCTGACACTTTGGGCTAGATGATTAAAAAGAAAATTTTTTTAATTTCAAAAATGAGTTTTATCTTTAGCTGATCAATAATCCATATGCATATCTCAAGTATGACTTTTTGGTTTTGAATGGTCATTCATAATTTATTCATTGTCAAATAACTTTTTCAATGGTTGTCTACGGGCAAGAAGTCATAAATAAATGATATATGGAGTGACGATATGGGGTAAGTATTAGCACATAATTTGCATCCTTGAACCAAACACCATTAGGACACTGGCCTAACTGCACTAGTTTTACAGGACTAGCAACCATCAATCACCATATTACTAACTTGGTGTATTAACTGAACAGAAATTATATATCTGAAGTTAGATTCCATGTAGAACTTAATGATTCTGAGTCATATCATGAGGCCTATTTTGTATTTTATGTGGATTTATGTCCTTAATATGCATGGAAGGTATAACCAAAGATTAAAAATGTGTTTTAGAACCAAGACCAAACGGACCAAACTCTCAGCTAACGATAGCCAAAAAGCAACCACTTTTATTGTGTAGACTATTAATTACAATAAGCTATGCTAGTTCAAGCCTTAGGTTCAGAAAGCCAAAATGATTCCATTTGTGAAAGCTTAGACTAGTTAGCCATGAAACAGGTGTAGGATGGGTAAATTTCTTCAGTGAGTTAAATGTTTTGGGAAACTAGGGACTTTGTGTGTGTAAAATTCTGACAGAGTTCAGATATTGGTTCAAAGCTGCTAGTCACCTATAATAAATAAAGGACTTTGAAGAATTAGCCAGTAAGAATTCCAATATAATGTCCACTCTGGCCACTCTGAGATGTGGCCAAAACAGATATATTGCAGACTGTGCACTTTACAAAATATATGGAGAGGAAGGAAAATGCCCATTTTAATTAAACTACAATCACCATAATTACAGTTATAGTGATACTTGGAAGCAGAGATCAAGTAACAGCTAACAGGCTTCTATCTAGCTCCAAACTGGTGATGGGAAGAGGATCAAGATGAGGAAGGGCAGGCAGTCAGGAGGTGAAGTATTTCATATGGTAGATCAGGGTAACCAGGACACGTCATTCACTATTGCTCCTGGCTGAGACTAAAGAAGACGTGGGTCAGCAAGAGCATTCAGTATATTGGACTGCGACTTTACAAAACCTAAGTGGACCAAGTAATGAACAAACCTCCTGAAAGCCATAGAGATAAAACATAAGCTTTCTTAATACGCCCACCAATAAATGACATTTTCCTGAATTTCTTTGGAGTTGTTCCCTTGAATTTAATGTTGTTAATCTCTACTGAATGCTTCTGAAGACCAAAAACTCACAATCAAAAGAGAAGGCAGTAGGCTATATCCTCTTTCCATTTTTAGATATACTCAGGTTTCTTGTGTTTTTAAATAGTATTTAGAAAGACAGATTAGAAAGTGATTATTCTAAGAACTAAAATTTATTTTCTTTACAAAAGGCTTCACAGCAGGATTTCTCTAATGATCGTTCCTAGGGCATTTGAAATTAATTCAAGTTATACTTATCTCACACATCATTTTGAGTATCATCTATGGAATTTCAAAATCCCCAAAATCTGTTCCTATCAATCACTTCATCAAGTGAATTTATGAACACTTGTATTCTAAGGTGAGCTTTAATAAAATGCTTCCGTTATTAATTCTGTATTTCCAACTCACAATTATCTTACAGTTCTTTGTCAAGATGCATCCAAGGCATTTTCCAAAATATGCTCTGTTATAATAAAGAGTGTACTTACTTTATAGCAAGAAAACAAAATTTTTTAAAATATCTGCTAGAAGCCAGAAACTTTCACTTGGTATTGTCAGTTTTCTAATTTTAGCTTCTCTATTCTCCATGGAATAATATCTCAGTGTATGTGTGTGTATGTTTTAATTACTTTTTCCAGCTTTTTGTTAGGTTTAATTTCATACAATAAAATTCATTTATTTCAAATGGACTATTTTTAATAACTGTATATAGAATACACAACAAAGTATATCCATTTCCCTTAAGTTTCCTCATATCCTTTGATCCCATATCCTGACACCAGCCTCTAAGAAATCACTAATTTTCTTTCTCTCACTATAGTTTTGCTTCTTTATTGGTTTTACTTTGCATTTCCCTGATAACCAATGACCTCTAGTATATTTTCATATGCATTCTGACCATTGCCTATATCTTCTTTAGTGAAGCATCTATTCAAGTCTTTTATCAGATTTTTACTGGATTGTGTTCTCATTACAATTTTAAAGGTTTCTTATATGTCCTTACTGTATAAATCCTTTGTCTGATTAATGCATTGCAAATATTTCCTTTCAGTCAGCAGGTTGTATGCAATGTTGTTTTTTTCAGGTTGCTTTCCAGATTTTCTCTTCATCATGCATGGTTTTCTGCAGTTTGACAATGATCTTTCTAGGTGTAGTTTTATTTGGATTTACCCTAATTGGGATTTGCAGACCTCGTAAGTCAATATTTTTTCATTAAAGTTAGAAAAGTTTTGGCCATTTTATTCCTGCCCTATTTTCATCCTTTTATCTTCTGGATTTCCAATTATATATATTGTTAGTTCTTTTGATATTTTCCCACAGGACCCTGAGGCTCTGGTTTTTCTTCCATCTTTCTTTTTTTAGACTGTGAAATTTTTTTTTCACTCTGACGAAAGTCATAAAGATTATATAAATTGATCTATCCTCAGGTTCAGTGATACTTCTTCTGACATCTACAATCTGCTATTAATTTTATCCAGTGGATTTTTCATTTCAGTTATTTTACCTTTTTGTCATAACATTTTTCTCTTTTTACTTTCCATTTCTCTTTCCTTATTGCTTCACTCATTAAGATGACATTTCCTTTATATCCTTGAACATGTGCATAATTGCTGCTTTAAAATTTTTACAAAATTCAACATTTGGGCCATGTCAAGGTTTGTTTTTCTTGACTGCTTTTTCGCTTTACCATAGGATTCATTTTTCTGTTTCTTTCCATATCCAGTAACTTTGGAGTACATACCACACCTTATAAATATGTTGTACAGAATCTGCATTGTATTTTCCTCTAAAAATGCTGATTTTTATTCCAGTAGGCATTGTGATTATTGGCTGGTTACTTTCAAATTATGTAGGCTTGGTTTTATGCTTTATTAGTGTGGATCTGTGGAAAGCCCAAAGTGTTCTCAAGCCCTTTTAATTTGGCAGGGCTCACCCTCCAAATGCTGTCTGCCTTGAGATCTTGATTTTAGATCTATATTAGATCTTGATTTTAACCTATAATAAAGAGTCAAGGCTTGATTTTAATCTCTATTTTGGAATGTGGATGCTTATTTATAGTATGAGAGCTGAAACAAGAAGGCAGAGTGTTGCCTCATTCAATCTCAGTTAGGAATGTGCATGTTGGGCAACTCAAATTTTTTTTAGCACTCTGCATATATCCACAAATGACCACAAAACTGCTGTATTAATTTTGGGGTTACAAATAAATTTTAGTGAGTAAGCAAATTTGCAAATATGGAATCCATGAATAATGAGAATCAATTTTTTTTCCTAGATAGCCTAATGAAAACATTTTAATGCTTTAAAAAGGTTAAGTGTAATATAACTACTTTAATGGAAATTTTCCCAAACTATAATGTAAGTGTCTCCTAAATAAGAACCAAAGAGAACCTTTCTTACTAACTCAGGGTCATCATTATAATAATCAAAGAATGCTAAAATCTAATGAAATTTTTAAGGTTCTTAGATTTAGAGCCCCAGTTGGCAACAATTCTTGATGTTTCTACTTTGTGTTTTTTGCCTCTTACTGATGTTTTTTTAAAAACCAATACCTTAATGTACCTTAGCTGTATGACCTTGCAGAAGTAACTTTTGTGGGTCTTGGTTTTCTCATCTATAAAATGAAGAAATGAGGCCGGGCGCTGTGGCTCACGCCTGTAATCCTAGCACTCTGGGAGGCCGAGGCGGGCGGATTGCTCAAGGTCAGGAGTTTGAAATCAGCCTGAGCTAGAGCGGGACCCCATCTCTACTAAAAATAGAAAGAAATTAATTGGCCAACTAAAAATATATAGAAAAAATTAGCCGAGCATGGTGGCGCATGCCTGTAGTCCCAGCTACTCGGGAGGCTAAGGCAGGAGAATCGCTTGAGCCCAGGAGTTTGAGGTTGCTGTGAGCTAGGCTGATGCCACGGCACTCTACAGCCTGGGCAACAGAGTGAGATTCTGTC
>CAUYRT010073791.1:0-11957 GCA_963574885.1 Lepilemur ruficaudatus | reverse complement strand
ATCTGTCTGTATGGGCCACTTTTTACAATTTCATCTGCCTTTCCTACATACCTTCTTGCAGTTTGCACAAATGTGTGTGACTACAGGAGCCACTGAGACTTCTACCTATGGAACTTGGTCTTGGTTTGTGAACCAGAGGACAATCACTCTAGGCTACAATAGTCCATCACCGGCATGTTTCCCAAAGCCTGAGTTATTCAGTCTCACACAACAGTGCAGGGAGGTAAAGAGCGTGTGTGCATTAATGAACACATCCTTTTACACTGAGCTGCAGCAAGTCCTGATTAATTCCCTTTTCCAGTCTCTCCTTTTATTCAAGGTGAAGAACAAGTTAGTCTCTGTCTACTTCTTGAAACCACTGGGGTCTTTGCCTCTGATCTCCAGTGAACAACTATTTGAGCTGAAACACAAGGGAGGAGGTCTTCTCAAGAAGACATAATTACATGAAGATTCAGATTCTTTAAATATGCATTGGGGTAAAAACCCCCTCATTTATCCCATACAAATACCTAAAACTGCAGTGACACATTTCTGCTGCAATATTAACCCAGTAGTTGGGTTTGAAGGCAAACATGGCTATTGTTTCCCTGTTTAGCTACCTTTACATTGAGATGAAAACTACTTTTATTTTTATCACCAGAACAAATGGAATGTCTGCTACAGAAAGAAATTTAATCCTTCTTCTTTTAAGATGTAGGCTGCTGTGGAGCTTTGGAAGTTTTCCAGCTTCTAACCAGCAAAGTATCAGTTTGTGCTAGGATATGCTGTTACAGTAATTTGAACTCTTTAAAGTTTGTTAGATTCTAATTTCCAAAAATGCAAGGATGAAGTATTCTCTGCATTTTGCTTGTGGATGCTACAAACAAGGATTAGCAACATTTAAAAATCTGTGCCGTTTGATGGTGCCTCTGTTGGGAGAGGGATGTGCTTCATACCGCGTTACTCCCTCTAGTGCAGTTCAGTTCTTGGCCCAGATGGAACGTCTTGCTGGTTCCTTTCCATACAATCAAAGAATGTGACCGTTTCTGCCCTCTTGTTCTTGAAATCTGGCTGAAGCCTGGGGTGATGGAGCTGAGGAATGAAGTCCACTGGCAGGGCTGTGTGGGAAAGCTTGCCCAGCGCAGCTTCTTGCCTTGCTTCCTGATCCCGAACTTCATAGCTCATTTGAAGAAGCTGCTCATTTGAGTGGCGGGATGCCTGTGTGTCAAGGTTTGTGTTCCTCACCAGGAGAGGGAAATGAATGCTCTGTTTATCCCCTAACTCTGCTTTCCGGATGAGGAATTCTCTGTGACCCCTGACCTTTGGGGGTTGCCTGGTAAGACCCATGCTTACTCAGACATGAGACTTTCCACCGGGGCGTCTGTCTGGCGGGAATTCCTCCCCTCGCTATCAGTACTTTGTGCTGCAGGCTCATAAATATGAGTAGGTATTTTTCCTCCTTCCCTTTTTGTCCTCCTGCTTACTTTTTAGTTCATCAGGTTCATTTTGTGGGTCCCATCATGATGGCTTGGAGATGGGAAAGAGAAAATGGAAGAATCTGTACTTCAAGAAGCAGCATTGTTTCCTTCCTTTTTCTGGGTCTTGAATTAGCAGCTTTCCCTTTGGTCCAGTGATGGTGCAGGAGAATAATGGAGAATGATCCTCTACTATTATGGGGGAAAGAGCCCAGATGCTCTATTATGGAGTTAAGGACTCAGCTTAAGGGTCTACACTAATGCAGCACACAGATGTTACTCCCTTCTCATGGATCTCCTTTCTGGAGACTTGACTTCGAATCTCAGTTCTGTTTTCATTACAGAAACTGAAGACTAAGTGTCCAGAGTCTCCATCTAGATGTTCATGTATTAATATTTTTGTTATTTTTGACCCAGAATGAATCAATCACAGGTCTAGGGAGCTTAAATATGAGGAAGATCTAGTTCCTTTTGAAAATATCTCCATTGACTGACAGATACTAATAGGAACTTTGAAAAATGGGAAAACAAGTGGCCTGGATTTTAAGTTCTGTAATTGAAAAAATGTTTGACTTGGTTGTTGGGGGTGATCTTTCAGTATGACATGACTGATTTATTTTTAACCAAATCTATGTGGAGGCTTGGCATATTTTTCACACACAGCGATTCCACTGGATTGGGAGTCAGAGAAGCTGAGCTAAAATGCTAGCTTGAGTACTTACTAACTGAGTAACCTTAGGCAAGACTTTGTCTCTTTGGGTCTATTACTTTGGGTAAACTGGATCCTTGCAGCCTGTGGACTGGCAGGATGCACACCACCTGAGAGCTTGTTAAAAATGCAGATTCTCATATTCTACCCCCAGTCTGCTGAATCAGGCCTAGATTTTAACAAGATCCCCAGGTGATTTGTATGTGCATTCAAATTTGAGAAGCACTGACCCATTAAACCCACAGACACTTTCTATTTGAGTTCATCTTTTTATGTCTTGTGTCCTTTTGACAAATTGTTTGACTGCAAGCCTAATGATGTTTAAAAACAGTAGCCGGGAATGATACTGCTCTAATCAATGTTGATGAGTGAAGGGATGGAAGAGGAATCTTAGATAATGTGATTCAGGAAAAGACTGAGAAGATACATGGGAACTTGGAAACCAAAATAAAGATGAGTCATTTGGCCAAATGTACCCATTCTTTGTCATTCTTTCTGCTCTTCTGTTCTCTGCAGTGTTTTATTAAGTTTGAATCCGTGTCCTTGGCATGGAGAACTCTTACCACAACAGCTGGTTCTTCTCAGGTTCTGTAAATCTCATCTCTCTGATGAATGTCACCCAGGCAATAATCTCTTATTTTGATGTCTTCATCAAAGTTGTTGGGAAGAGACAGGTTTTTGGGCCCCGCAAGGGCTGGAACAGACAATGATAACTGGCACTGTGTATGGTATCATTCCCACCGTAGGGGGATGGATGGGCCTTACTGATGCTAAATTTGGGTTAAGAATGAGGAGACTTTGATGTTATAACTATTCCTTTAAGAGATTGTGGCATTTTCTCAGATGGTAATCAAAGTCTAGGTATAAAAGGGTAACAGCAAAACAAGAATTAGGCTTCCTTCTCAGCTCTGGGAGGATGGTATCCATGAGGACAGGGCCACTGGCAGCTGAGCACCCCATGGACAGCAGGAGCAGGAGACACAGCCTCTGCCCCTGGGCGTGGCCACCTTACATCTACCAAGTTTTATATCCTTGACTAAATGAATAGGGATTTAGAGAAGGTCCGCATATGTTTCACACTTCCTGGCTATTTGCTTTCTTCATTGATTATACCTGGTTATTTGCTTTTAAGGCCTTGCAAATAGTCAAACACTGAAAATCTTCCTCTCAACAAACACATAAAAAATGACTTTCTGAATTTTTTTCCCCAATGGCGTATGTTGTTGCATCTGCTCGTTTCCCTCCTTGAGATATTTCAGACATTTATTTAAAAACAGTGACTTCCACACACTAGTGCTTCCTACCTGACCATGTCTCTAGCTCTCAGACAGCACATTCCCAGTTAGACATTCCTGCTAGTTCTGCAGTTACGTTGGCTGGGAGCAGTAAACTATTTTGAGAAATAGATTTATTGGAGATATAAAACTTCATACTAAATGGTCCCATTTGATGTCATTGATTCTCCCTTTTCCCTTTACCGATCTGTCTACCCACCCCCAGCACCCTGTTGACAGGCAGATTTTTTCTGAATTTTTTTTCCCCTCATTTGATTTCTGCTTTGGCTGTAAGGAACGAGTCATGCAATTTTAAAATGCACAACTTTCATAGTCTCTTGCTGGAGTATCAGATATCACTATCTTTCCTCCAAGTAGATTTCCTTTAGCAAGCCTTTTTAAAAACTTTTTTAAGTTTGCAATGGGTTTTTTTTCTTTCTGATTCTTCAACATTCTCAGTTCATCTCTAAGGACTGATTTTTTTTTTTTTTTTTTGGTTGTGGGTTTTCTGGGCTTTCTCTTTGGCATTTCTTTTCTGGCTCTTGCTTTGTTTTAGTTATTTTTACCATATTATATAGAGCACATTACAGAAGAAACACAGGAGTTTGAGTTAGTTAAAGTAAGACTTAGGGATACTTCACAGTTTATTATCTCTTTTCCAACCTCTACAGAGCTCAATAAGGGAAAGAACATGGGAAATGGGCTGCTCATGGTGGAGCTTCCAGACAAATTGGATTTTACTGCAGATAGAACGGCAGACTTTGTGTGTGTGTGTATGACAAGTAGGGGGAGGGCAGTAGCTAATGCAGAATAAGTCCACAGGAAGGGGTGTTACCTGAACTGACGGTGTAGAATAAATGGATAAAATCAGTTAAGGTTACTGAGAAAGTTGTAAAAACATCCCTGATCATCATTTATTTGAAATTGTATTGAAGCAGAGGGTGCATATGAACTTGGAGGATGGTTGGTGGGGGTGGGGACTGGGCAGTAATTCAGTTTCCCTTCTGGGCAGATATTCTGTTCCATATGGAAGGTTGTAATTACAGTTGCCTTGGCAGTAAACAGCGAAGGATTTGAGATGTATTGGTAAATGCTTTACACTTTTCTCTGCAAAGGATTCTCTCTTCTGCTAGTAAATTCTGTTGATTAAACTAGTTAATTCAACAGTTTTAATAAAGTGATTGAACTTAGACAAATTGGCTTTTCTTTTTTTTTTTTTACTTTTATTTTTAGCTGAGTCCACTGTGGTTTAAGCTTAAGACTTCAGAAGAGTACTTTGTCATTAAGAAGCACTGGACTGCACTTTATGTCCGAATGCTCCTATCTAGCCAGCACCTCTAAGGAGGTGCCTCAGCACTGAAGGTTCCAGCTTCTTTGAAGCTATGAAATGAAGGCTGAATAATTTCTAAGATCTCATAGAACTCAGGAACTCTGACCAAGGCGCATACTCTCATGCGGTGATATGTGCAAAAATAGATATATTGTTGTTGTTTTATCAATGGGTGAGCAAAAACTTCTCTGAAAATTGAATCCAAAAAACCAAAGAGTCAAAAAATGTTACAGTGAGAAATAATGTTCTAGCCCAGGTTGTACAGGGGTAGATATATATACTGTAACATTTTCCATGCATAGTAGAACTATTAATATTTACTAAAAAAGTAAATATTGAAGGTGGAATATGGTTTTGGGAGAAAATGATAGATTTAGTTTTGAGTATGAATTTGAAGTCCCTGAGAGGTAGCCAATGGGTGATATCAGCTAATTGTGGCTATAATTGTAGCTATGATCTTGAGCTCAGAGGAATGTCTGGTTAGAGATATATTAGACTTGCTAGAGACTCAGATTAAAGAAAGGAAATAAACATAAGTACTAAGATTCTACATAATCTGGTTTATGAGTTATGACTTATTTTTGGAACCTCAAGGGCCTGTCCTATCTTAGCTTCTGTCTTGACTTCAAGAATAGGTACCTTCTAGTACCCACCACCCTAGAGAACCCACATAGCCTCTCATATCTGCAGTCAAGACCACAAGTTTTTGAATCTGGTCATATTTCCAAATCCTTTGGGGGAGGATTAGAAGAAATACAGGGTTCCGGACTTTACCCTTGGAGATTCTGATTGATTCTAGAGAGTAGCTTGGGAATATGTATGTATACACACACACACACACACACACACACACACATACACACATACACACAGACGCACGCACACACACAATCATTTTAAAACTACTTAGGTAATTCTGATTCAGTCGGGTTTGTAAGCCAATAATCTAGGTGATAGATTCATGTTTTCTCTTCTTCCTCTCCAAGGTCTGCCCTCACAGTGCTGTTTTTCAGTAGTAAGATTTATAGTTACCCTGGGTGATAGACACTGACAACACTGAGAGGAGAAGCCTGCTTGCATTTTACCTATGATGTCATTGTGGCAACTGATTCAGAATATATCTCACCAGTCCCAACAACTTGAAGTAAGCTGTGTAAAAAGTGGGACTCCCCAAGGTCCAGTTTTTGTAACCAGGCACAATGAAGGAAAACACAAGGGTGAGCACAGTGGCTCATGCCTGTAATCCTAGCACTCTGGGCGGCTGAGGTGAGAGGATCACTTGAGGTCAGGAGTTTGAGAGCAGCCTGAGCAAGAGTGAGACCCTGTCTCTACTAAAAAAATAAGAAAAATTAGACCCCATCTACTAAAAATAGAAAATTAGCCAGGCATGATGGTGCTTGCCTGTAGCTATTCGGGAGGCTGAGGTAGAAGGATAGCTTGAGCTCTGTAGTTTGTTGTTGCTGTGTGCTAGGCTGACATGCCTATAGCAAGACTGTATCAAAAAGAAAGTAAGAAAGGAAGGAAAGAAGGAAGGAAGGAAGGAAGGAAGGAAGGAAGGAAGGAACGAAGGAAGACGAAAATACAAATTTGGCTTCACAGGAGAGTAATATTACTCATGAAATGGATGTGTGATTTATAGGAAACTTCATACAGAAAATTTTCTTAAAATCCTCTGAAGACATCATTTTCTTCTTCAACCTTGTACATTCATAGAAGCTTCTGAAATCCCTCCATCTCTCACAATCATTCATCCATTCTCAGCCTTCCTGACTTCCTGTTGGGGGACAACTGGTACTTCAATTTCTGGATTCTGGCTGAGCTGAGCCACTCCAAGGAGGCAGATGGTCTGGGCAGCATCAGGTATTTGACATTTCCTTGCTTGACTCTTTATGGAAGGATGTCAAAGAGCATCCTGGGAAACATAATTATTTTCTCCCTCTGACAGATCTTCTGGTAAATACAATTTTCTACCTCATTCATCTTACAAGTGCTGTGCTTGTCCACTAGAGGTGGCTTGTTTCTTTGTTCACACCTTCACCTGAGCTCTCCGGGGTTATGTGTTATTGGTGTACCTCTACCTAACTTACTACTATCTTCATCCTTCCTTGGCAGTCAAGCAATTCCATATTTGGTCAATTGGGTATAATGATACTGGGTTTGATCTAGTCCTTGAAACTTCCTATTTTTTATTCTAGTCCATGGGCCGTGAACATGTGGTCTGCCCAGGCTTTGGTGAGGGTGCTTGAGTCTGGCTATAGGTAGAAAATGCTTGTGGGTATGTGAAGATCCACATATCCATGAGGGAGATCTACATGTCTATAAGACAGTACCTTTAAGAAAGCTTCCACTTCAGGTTTCCCTTCTCCCAGGGCCCTTTGTGCTGAATTAGGGCTTCACTCTCATTCATCTCACAGACCAACTTGGGAGTTCTGCCTTAGGACAGAGCCTCTCCACAAAGTCGCTTGTTTTCCCTTTTTGTAACTTGACCAGAGACAGCTATTAGTGGGTGTCTTGCCTGGATAAGTAGCAGATGGCGGAAAGAGAGAGCAAGGAGCTATATGTGGCCAAGAGAAGCTCCTGTTGTTAATCTAGCACATGAGAAGGAAGAAGCAATATTGCTACATCTTGGTGAAGCCTCAGAACATGGCCTTTGGTCATTAAATGAACTAATTGGAGTGAAATTTCATTTTATCTTTTATAGGACTCATCGCTCCATACTTGTATCCAAAAAAACCTTCAAACCTCAGGTGACATATGTTTTGTTAATCAAATTAAAACTCAGGAATTTATTAACAAGTATTAATGGGTACTCACTGCATGTTCTGCATGGTGTTAACTTACTACTAGAGGACACAAAGAAATATAAGATGTAGCTCCCCCACCTCCATCAAAATATCTAGCCTCACCTTTGAAGCCTTCACATGATGCACTTCTCAATTGTCGCATTTTGTGGTGCTTATAATTGCTTTTCTTAGAGGATGGAGGAAAACATGAGACCTGAAGTAGCAACTGGGGCTGTCTTCCTGGAGGATGGGCATTTGACCTAGACCTGGAAAAATGAGTAGAAAGATTTTTTAAAAAAGTTTGAACACTTGATTCTGTTACTAGCTTTGGGTTTATTACAGCATTTCAAGTATTTGGTTTTATTTTGAGACTGGAGGAACAGAGGGAGGGAAGGAGTCACTGTGAAAGCCTGATGTTTAGGTGGTTGTTTATTTTAGGGATAGAAGAATTCAGTTCAACAAATACATGGAATGTCAATGAAGTATTGGAAATTGTGCAGAACACTGGGAATGAAGATGAATTAGAAACTTATACACTGCTTGTGGGAATTTAAATCTGGTCAGCAACATGAGAAATTGACATTATTAGCTACATTTGAACATATCCTATTTTACAGCATGTTCATTCCTACAGAATTGCATGCATATGTGCAATGAAATACGTGTAAAACAACATTTGTAGCAGGATTGTTAATAATAGCCCTAGCTAGAAAAACTGAACTTCATCACTAAAATGATAAATGCATTGTCATATAATTCACACAATGGAATACTCCAGAGCATTGAAAATGAATTACTACTACATGCAAAAAATGAATGAATCCCACAAACGTAATGTTAAGCAAAAGAAACCAGATGTAAGAGCTCATAGTGAATGATTCAATGTATATAAAATCTAAAAATGACAGAGCTTATGTAATGTATTGAAAATTCCCCCTTCTAGGAGCCACCCTCTCCAAATATAAACCCTATCCTGACTTCTAACACCAAGGATTAGATTTGCCAGTTTTAAAATTTTGTTTAAATGTAATCAAAGAGTATATACTGTTCCATATCTGGCTTCTTTTGCTTTGTGATTGTATGTGTGGGGTGGAAGGGTGTTTAATTTGCTTAAATGGTATTTAAAGTTATTTTGAATTTTTCACTGAAAAAAAACAAGATTTAAGTGATACCCTCTTACGTGTGGTTTATAGTAAAGTTTTTTTTCTTTTGTTTTGAGACAATCTCAAACTTACAGAAAAGTTGCAGGTATAGTACCAAGAACTGAATTTTTGTTTACTGAACCATTTGACCATAAGTTGCATGTTTGATGCCCCATCTTCGCTGAATAATCAAATGTGTATTTCATGCAGACAAGGACAATCTTCTGCAAAACAATAGGCACCACCAAAATCAGAACATTAACATTGGTTCATCTAAACCTACTAGCATCTAGCCCTCAGACTCCATTCACGTTTTGCTAATTGTTTTAATAATGTGATTTATAGCAAAAGGGATCCAGATTCACATCTTACATTTAGTTATCAAGTCTGCAGTTCCCTCAGTCTAGAACAATTCCTAAGTCTTTTCTTAGCTCTACGACCTTGACACTTTTGAAGATTACAGGCCAGTTATTTTGCAGAATGCCTCTCAGTTTGTGTTTGTCTGATGTTTGCTCGTGATTTACTTCATATTGTATATCTTTCTTTGGCAGAAATAGCCAGAAATGATCCTGCGTTTCCTCGTTGTGCCCTATCAGGTGTCACAAACTTTTGATTTGTCCCATTAGCGATGAAGCTTATCTTGGTTACTTGGTTAAGGTGATGTCCACCAGCCTTGTCCACTGTGAAATTAGCCTTTTACTCTTTCTAGTTAATAAGTATTTGGGGGAAAATACTTTGACACTATGTAAGCTTTCTGTTCCTCATCAGACTTTTAATTTATTCATTCATTTACTTATCTTAGTATAGACTTGTGCTTATGTCCATGCTCTTGTATTTTATCATTATTTGATATATATCGTTTACTGGGATATAATATATCATTGTTTATTGTGATACTCAGTTATCTCAATTTGGCCAGTGAGAGCCCTTTCAACCTGGCTTCTGTGTCTTTTTGACTTCTCCTGTCATGCTTTGAGCACACGCCTGCTTTCTGAGACAGTAAGATGTTCTAGGCTCATCTTGTACTTTCCCAGCCCTGTAGTCATTTCTCTGGCAAGCCCTTTTTTCCCCTGGTGGATAGTGATATTTAGAGGCAAAGATCTTGGTGCCAAATGTGCTCATGGCTATTGGGTGGTGCTGTTCCACCTCAACGGACAGAGCTAGGGAATGTGTGTGTATACAAGCTTATGTATGGGTAAGTTGCAATGCACAATTACATCTATAGTTATTAGGATATCTATTTACATATATATGAAAAATTATGGATTTATAGTAATGTAGTAGTCCCCCCTTATGCATGGTTTTGCTTAACTCCTGGTCAACCACAGTTTGAAAATACTAAATGAAAATTTTCAGAAATACACAATTCATGAGGTCTAAATTGTGCACGGTGCTGAGTAGTGTGATGCAATCTTATGCTGTCCTGCTCTGTCCCACCCAGGATGGGAATCATCCACGCTGTCTATGCCCATTAGCCACTCAATAGCCTTCTCGGTGATCAGATCAAAAAAACATGGTATATATAGGGTTCAGACCATCTGCAGGTTCAGGCATCCACTGGGGGTCTTGGAACGTATCCCCACAGATAAAGGGGAACTGCGGCACCTGCGCTTCCAGTTCAACACCACGGGATTCATTTCTCCCTTTCCATATTTGTAAAAATATCTTCTCTAACAGTGACAAAACCGGCTCCCATTCTCCTTAGCATCTGATCAGCCCCCCAGTTTATAGCCAATATCCCATCCTCATCATTGCTACCGCCTCTCTCGTGTGGGTGCCCTTCTCACCAAAGCTGGCATCCTGTGTTCTAGCTGGCTGCCCCGGATGCCTGGAGGGGACATCCTTCTCACCTGCCTGGGCTCTTCTCCACATGCCAGGCCTCCAGGCTTTGACTTCCCAGCCAGGCTGCCACCCTCTGGGGCTGTCCACCTTACTTGCTTGGGCTCAGAAACCCAGAACTGTGTCTCTTTCCCATCACCATGGACGCCCTTCCCGCGTTGCTTGGGTCCTGGGCTCTGTCACCCTGCACCACATGTCTCATCTGTGCAGGTACTGTCACTGCTTGGGCTCTGCCATTCTGCTCTGGTGCACCTCAGCTCTGCTGCCAAGCCCTACACAGATGCCCACTTTTCTCTGCCCTACTTAAGGGCTTTAGGATCAAACTATTCATGAAGGAAAAGATAGGAGAGGGAAGGGCACCGTGTCTGGGTGCTCACCAGATTCATGGATTCTGTGTACTCTGTATTCTGTGACGCTGTGCTGGCTTAGCTGCACATTCTCAGCTCTACCTTGGCGTTTCTTGGCACTCATCAAGTCTGGTTCTGCCTTTTGTAGTTGTCCTATCCTTAGCTTCCTGCCTTTGTGTTTGTACCCCACTGTTACTCTGGCTGTCTCTTAGCCCGCTGTCCTGGTGTCCTGGGGTCTTCTGTCCTGTGCGGGTCACCTACAGGGCCTGTCACCAACTGTTAGAGGGCTTAGATGGAAAGGCTGCCCCAGTGCCTGGCATCGTGCCTGCCTCTGATTTCCCTGTGTTTTTCCAGCTGCCCCTGGTGTTTTCTCAATAGTTCTTTATGCAGCACTGTGGATATTAAGTAACCTTTGTGTTACTTTCAGCATGAAAAGGCCTGTTTAAAAGTTGCAGTGTGGACAACTCCTGTTTTAAATTCCTTTTGCTCTAAAAAGCTTTTTTTGCTATTATATTTCTGTTAAATCCCCACTTTGTGGGTAGCTGTAACCTTGCAGGTTTATTTACACTGGAGCCACCCCAAAATAAATTCTGTTTTACCCTGATTCAGCTGTAATCACTTGTAATATGTTCCTAAGTAAAGCATCTTTTAAATTTATGTAAAAGTCAAAAAGAATGCGGAGAGAAAGGTACACTTATACACTGTTGGTGGGACTGCAAACTAGTACAACTGCTATGGAAAGTAGTATGGAGATACCTCAAAGAACTAAAAGTAGAACTACCATTTGATCCTGCAATCTCACTATTGGGTATATACCCAAAGGAAAAAAAAAATCATTTCATCAAAAAGACACCTGCACTTGAATGTTTATTGCAGAACAATTCACAATTGCAAAGATGTGGACATCAACTCAAGTGCCCACGAATACATGAGTGGACTAATAAAATGTGGTATATGTATACCATGGAATACTACTCAGCCATTAAAAAATGGTGAACTAGTAAGTTTTGTAATAACCTGGATGGAACTAGAGATCATTCTTCTAAATGAAGTATTGCAAGAATGGAAAACAAACACCA
>CAUYRT010073790.1:0-34057 GCA_963574885.1 Lepilemur ruficaudatus | reverse complement strand
CACCTTTATATCTTAGTGCAAAACATGTCATTTAAGCCCATTATTCAAAGTGAGGTGACACAAGACCCAAAGAATGGGCCCCACTTGTACTCGCCATCAAATTGGTATTGACTGATTGACACTATGGTGCTTAAGTGGTGGTGGTGTTCACTGGGGATTTTGGGGGTTGGGGGTGGACCCACATCCGGGGAATGTGGTGAGCACTGTGAAGGGGAGGGGCATGCTTGACGTGTATTTGGGATGGGTATTAGGGGTCTCAATGGGGGGTGGGAAATCCTCTAAAACTGATTTATGTGAATAGCTGTACAACTTGGTAAATTTACTAATAACCATTTAATTGTACCCTTAAAATGGAGTAAAGACATGGCATGTAAATTACAATTAAAAAAATAAAAATTAAAAATTAAAAAAAAAATGTCATTTATTTTTTTTTTTAAATAAAGGAAAGCTATTCTCCAGAGGTTGCCCCATCAAATACTTCTCTCCATATACGATTTCAGATTCCCAAGTATAAGAAAGAAAAACAATGAGTGTTTAGGGTTTAATTTTTAATAAAAAGTTCCCCAAACTCAATTAAATTCTTACTGGATCTTGAGTGAAAATGAAATATATTAAACCCCAAGAAGCAGCCGCAAATGTCTAATACACTGGATAACAAGGATTAGAATGCTGGTTTGGGATCATATGCCTTCGTTTGGTTATTAGACGTTAAGAATGGGATTTTAGGAAGCTCTCCTAGATGCATTAGTCCCAGTAAAGTACTTACCAGACAATTCATCATAGTTTTTTGGGGGGGGAGGGGGGAGGGGTTGTAATTTAGAAGAATGCAATTAAAACTGAACTTGATAATTAATTCTGAACTGGTGAGAACTAGTTCCAGAGATTATGACTATAATGCTGTGTAGTCATTGATATAAATATTCATGAGGTTTCATTGTTTTATGGTTTTCTCAAGCACACAGCTTATCTGAAGAAGTAAAATTAAAGTACCATTATTTAACATTACAATGCAAATAAGAATCAATGAAGAAAGAATAGTTAATTCACTAGAGAATGTAAATACACATAGTCATAGGTACAGACTATATCACATATGTACAAATAAAATATTTTTGCATCTGTGAATTAAAAGATTGGGAAAAAAAACCAAAAAAGTGCTATGAGTAAACAATTTTGTATCTTAATCCGGTCCACACCAGGTGAGTCAAATTCATTGAAATCAACTTAACCGACCACCAAAAATCAATCAACATATAAAACTAATCGTGTGCAGCAGAAGAGAGAATGAGAAAATGGTCTTTCTTATTCTATTTCCATCTTTTACTGAGCCATAATGCCATCATATCTGACCTTGAAGCAGATTCATCTATAACATGAAATTTTCAAGTAATCTGATAGAATAAACAGGGTATGATGAATGGATGAATGAGTGGATGCATGGGTGAAAACTACAAAGAGAAAAGTAGCCAGAAAGCAGCCAGCTATAAAAATTGAAATAGGTGAGAGGAGAGAAATTGGGGAAGAGAGTATAATTTCAGACTATAATCTTTGCTTTGATTTAATTTGATTTTAAAATTTCCATTTTAATGTATTTCTTATAATTGCTATTTGTTTATATTCTCAAACTTGATGAAGAAAGAATCAGGACAAACAGTATATTCATTGAAAACTTTATACAAATTTGAGGAAGATTTAAGCCTTCTGTACTGGTATGCTTAGTTCATTTATTGTTAAGCACCACAAAGTCAAATTCAGTATTATGTGATTAAGCTGCATCTGTCTCTGTGCAAGCGCTCACCATATTTCTTTAAGTTCAGCAGGTGTTTTGCAAGGAATCTAAAGGATTTTGCACAAAATTAGTGCCTATAATAAAGCAATGCTGATGAAGAGACAGCTTTTTATATCACTGATATATTATAGTTTCTTTCTAATAAATGTCATTGCTAGACATTACAAAAACCTGAAGCAGATTTGCTGACTGCACTGTTTTGAAGCATATTTGCTGTGCCTTATTGCTAAGATGTTCTTTTATAGACATACAGTTTAGAAATTTTATTTGGCACTGTTGACTACTAAATTAGCAGCTTTTCAACTTTGCAAGACTTCTGTCACACAAATGAGATAAAAGAGAGAATGCATCACTTTTGCATTAATCTTTTCTGGCACTGTTCTAAGGCAATTTGAGATATATTAATTGAGAGCCAATTTGAGAAATAAACATAGACAAGGTTATTTTTTGTTGTGTTTTTCCCTAGATTCTCCCTCCTCCACACACAAAACTCATGAAGAGTCAAACTATAAACATATAGATATTTTAATTTTTAATTACCTGGATTTGATGATTTAAAGCTAAAAGTATTCTTCATTTGGAAGGCTTACTTGGGAGCCCATTTGGCCTCCAACTGTTAGAGTGCTGCTGTGTTTTTATGTGTTGACACATTGGTGGCATGCAATAATATATTTGGGAGAGTTTATTCATTTGATTAGAGCTCTATGTTAGTGAAATAAACATGTCATGGGATCAAACCCTAAACTCATCATCTGAACTTGTTCTTTTCAGTGGGCATCAAGAAGGATTGGGTCCCAACTCCAGATGTTAGACAGTGCTAACACAAGTGTCCTTAACTTATAAATAGAATAAGCCCATAAACATAAATATAGACCTACTTCAGGTCAAGTTGTTTACAGAACCCTAATCTGGACTATAAACCACCAACATGGAAAGAGACTGACCTCTGATTCCAACCACAATGCAAACCACTCCCTCAGAACATTAGCCTACAAATACCACAATCAGTCATCTTTAAAATCTATTTCTGTGAAAGATCCTGGTGTTAATGAAGAGAGAAGGGGAGAAATATTAGTTATAATGCCTACCCTGAAGAGTTTTGTCCAAAAACCTGCATTCATTCAAAAGTAGTTTCTATGTGCTGACTATGAGCCTACTCCTATTTCAAGTGTGTGAGTGGGAAGGCTATTAAAAGTATAAAGAGTTTCTGTTCTCAAAAACTATGTAAAGGCACACAAGAAAAAAATCCACAAGTAGATGGGGTAGTAAATACTAATTGACAAAGAATCGCTACAGACAATATATTCCAATTCTAGAAAAGGAAGAAGTGAAATTCATTAGCTTTATGACTGCATGTGTTCATGAAAGCATGAATGTATTCATGCATGTAGTCTCTACAAATGGAAAGGTGAGAACAGAAGATTCATCTGGGGCAGAAACCATATTAAAAGAAAAGACAGGGGTCTTTTTCCTTCACTTAGAAAGTTTCAAAGGATGATGCTCCCATTGTAACAATTTAGAAAAATCTGATTAAGTTACCAAATCATAGCACTTCAAAATCCCCTCAGAATGCTGAGGTTAGAAGGCTGTCAGTTGGCCTGAAATCTGAGATGTGACTAGCCCCTCCCAGGAGTGATGGGATATGCAAACCATTTCACTGAAGGGAGAAGAGGCACCCTGCTAGCCATAGTATAAGAAGGTAAAAAGAAATGTTTTAAAAACTGAAAGAACTGCCAAAGTTCAAGTGTGGGCTAGCATGTTAGTCTAAAATAGCTGGGCCATCTGACAAAAGTGAGTTTGTACTGGCCCACAAGCTCATTCGTGTGGGTCTTCTCTGGGTATTCATAGGAAAGCTTGTGGGTAGAACATGAAACTGGAGAGAGCCCCTGTTTGTGCAGTAATGCAAGCAGAGATCATTAGCTGTTCAGTTGTATAGGGATAGGCAAACTATATCTTGCATTTTGCCAAACCCTTATTTCCTATAAAGCAAGAGAAAGCCCTTGGAGAGAGTCAATAAAGACTATGAACCACAAGGAACAGAGAGTGAAATGCAAATTGCCTGCCTTTGTAGAAGGGACAGCAAATGTCTTGGTCTTAAATATCTTCTAATATCAAATAGAGGTCCCTAGGAGAGGGACAGGTAACTATCACTAGAGATTAATTGTAGATGTAAGGCAGATTTAGGGAGGAAAGGCTGTAGTTCTAAAAACGCCTCACCCTGAGCCTCTAATGCACAAGATCTCACTATGATGGAAACTGGACCAGAAAAATAGACTCCTCCCCTGCCATGAGCATGAGACAAGCAAAAAGTACCAAGCAATAGCAGTCTACTGTTGGAGGAGGTGGAAAAGTGTGGAGAAATTTTTTTCTGTGACAGAGGCATACAAGGGTGGTTCAAAGCCAAGGGTGGAGCACTAACTCTGAAAAAATCCCATCAGCATCCCAGTACCAATGCTAAGCACTAGTCTTGTGGGAGAGAAATTTGAATCTATGGTCCACCTGAAAGTGATCATACCAATAGCAACTCCCAAACACTTGACTAGATTTATGTAACCGCCTATATTAACAGTCTGGTAAGAGGGGAAGCATCTTATTTCCCCATAAATAATTTTTACCTTTAGACTCCACTGTCATACTGATAAGACAAACATAAAAGCAAGAAAAACACAACCTATTCAAGAGAAAAAGCAGCCAATGAAACCAGACTCAGAAATGACTCAGATGTTGAGATTATTAGACAGATGCTTTAAAAACAGGTATGATTAAACTGCTAATGGATATTGTGGGAAAAAAATGGACAATATGTACTAATGAAGAAGAAATTGAATTAATTACATCCATCAGCCTGAACTCAGTACAGTCTGAAACCCAGAAGTGCATAGTAGTACAGACAGAACTCTGGGACAAATCTGCTAGATCTGGTTCAAGAATTAAGAAAGGTTTTAGCTCTCAATGCTCAGAGGAAGTGTGAAAAATTCCTGATTTAATTTTTCTCTGCATTCTTTTACAACCCAGATATCAAACAATACCATGCGGGCAGTTGTAGAGGCCCCAACAGAAGATTGGAGTAGGTAAAACTCTGAGACAGGGAATATTCTTTTCCAATAAACATATGAGAGGAATAAAATATATTAAACTCATTGCATTTCAGTAATACTTTGAATTCTTGTCTTCTTTCTCAATATTCTGCTACTATTTATTCTAGAATCCTCAAATAGCCATTCCATGCATAATGTATATGTTTTATAGTTGTATTCACTGAGAGAGAAAGAGTGAAGTTTTCTAACTCCCTCTGACCAAGAACTGGAAATCTAGAAATATTTTAATTGGTTATAAATCAAATCACCACATACAAAAATGTGTGGAGTGCAGCTAAAACGATGCAATAATGCTTACTAGAAGATTTGTATTATTAAATGTTTATATTGAAATCCAATAAAGGTCTCAAATCAATGTTTTAAGTTTCTACCTCAAGAAACAAGAACACATGAAACTCAAAGTAAGTAGAAGGTAAATTACAATAATAATATCTAAAATTAATAAGTACCAAAAAAGAAAGATAAAAAAAGAAAAATGTGAGAATAATAAATGAAACCAAAATCTGGTTTTCTAAAAAAATCAACAGAATTGATAAACTTATACAAAAAATGGTTAGGAAAAAGAGAAAAAAGCCACAGGTGAACATTATCAGCTATAAATGAGGGGTCATTGATACAGATATTGCAGATTTAAAAAAAACTATCAACTTTATGCCAATATATTTGATAACTTGGATGAAATAGATTCCTTATAATAAACTACTAAAGTTCAGTCAAGAAGAAATAAACTTTATATTCCTGTATCTATTATAGAAATTGAATTCATAGTTAAGGATCTAACCACAAAGAAAAATCAAGCTCATATTGCCTTACTCGGAAGGTAAGTAAAACATTTAAGAAACAGATAAAAAACAATTCGGTACAAACTCTTTCAGAAAGTATAAAACTTTGAACTTCTCAGTTCGTTTAATGAGGACTGCCCTACCCTGATGCTAAAGGTATTATAAAAAAAGAAAACTCAGACAAATAATTTCAAAATCCGTAACAAAATATTAGCAAATAGAATAAAGCAATATGTAAAAATGATACTATATCCTAATCAGGTGTTTTATTAGCATGAGAATATAATGTTTGATCAAAATTTGAAAATTAATCAATGTAATTTTCCATACCAACAATATAATAAAGAAAAAATAAATGATCATCTCAATATAGGCAGAAAAAAAACCATCATTTGGCACATTCAATAATCATTTGTGACAAAACACAGTATTAGCAAACTAGAAATTTTCTTTGGAAAACCTGTAGCTAGCATTATATTGTTGAAATACTGAATGTTTTCCTCTTAAGATGAGAAGAAAAGGAAAAATGTCTCTTTGCATAACTAATTCAAATTGTGTAGATCCTCGCAAGTACATTAAATCAAGAAAAATAAACAAAAGGTATATCGATTGGATAAAAATAAATAAAATGATTTTATTTGTAGACAACATGATTATCTATGTAGATAATACCCAGGAATCTACAAAAAAAAAAAAAAGAGTTACTAGATCTAATAAGCAAATTTAGCAACCTTATAGGAGGGAAAGTATATATCTGTATGTGTATATGCATATATATATATAGTACTATTCTATGTACTGTCAATGAACAATGGGAAATAGAAATTTTAGAAAGCACTATTTATAATGTCATCAACACATGACCTTGTGAAGGATTAATTTAGCAAAATATGTACAATATTTTATGATGAAAACTATGAAACATTGATGAGAAAAACTAAGACAAATAAACATAAAATTAACTATGTTTATAGTATGATAGATTTAAATGACCAATATGTCAATTCTTCCAAAATTGATTTATGTGTTTAATGCAATCCCAATTATAATCTCAGCAGGCTTTGCTAGAAAAATCCACAAATTTATATTACAATTCTCACTAAAAATAAATAGAATAGCGAAAACAAATTTGAAAATAAGAGTTGCTATTATTACTCTAACGTAAAACAAAATAAAAACTCTTTTCTCCTGAAGTGTTTCCGGAAATTTTGGCTGATATGTCAAAAAATATATAAAGAAAATTTTGGGTTGCTGAATGACAACAGAATTTGAATTCCTATTCTTTTTACATTTCCTATGTGAAAGCTGGGAAATTGATTGGAAAAAAGTGTAAATCTAAATATTGGAAGAGGACTGTTTGAATGCATTTATACAACCGTAAGTACTGAACCCCCAAATCCAACTAAGTTGTGATGTCAGCAGAATCAGAATCAGTCCCTCCTATCCTTTCTTATGAAACACATCCTGTAAACCACATTGCTTCATTTAGCTACTTTACATGGGGTTGCAAATTCCCTTTAGGTCCCTCATCACTCTTCCCCTGACTTAGATATATAACTAGGGATAAATCCTAGTATGGCCCAGGCTGCCAATTACAAAATCAAATTTGGGAGAAGTCAGCTTATTCCAAAAATAAATGCAAGGTTTTGCTAATTTGTATCATTAAAAAAAGGTTTGGAAAAAGACACTAAGTGTGCTAAACCAAAGAAGGAAGAACAAAATCAGAAAGAAGTTACTGATGTGCATACATTTACCAGAGACTTAGAGGAGCACGTGAGATTACACAGCTGTAAAGGGCCCCATTTTCTTTTCTCAGTGAGTTGGTTTAAAATTTGGTGGTCTCAGCTTAATTAAATTAATACATTCACATGTATTTCTTGGTTTAATTTAGAGGAAGAAATCTGAAGACTATGGTAGATAAAATTTATACTGTGTGACCACCCCATTGATTACCTTCCCATGACATTGAGAAACACTTCATGAGGAAGCTTCAGCATCAGTGGAATGACTGAATCGGCCACCTTTTGCAGACTGGGGATGGATGTGAGAGATATAACTATTGAATTAAGCTCAGTAACTTCAGTTGATCTGAGGGAACCTTGTATAACAAATAACAAGTAGCAGCAGCAGGTGGGCATAGTTAATATAAAAGGTCACCAGTCAGAGAGGTTATCAAAGTGGCTTGATCTTTTGACAATGGCCAATTGATGAAGTGTCAAGGAATATATGTATGTTGACCAGAATCGTTAACTGAATAATGGCCTCTCATCCAATTTTAAGACCTGGGCCAGTTCTACTCAGCCACAAAAACAATGGTAATCTAGACCCTCTTGTATTATCCCGGATAGAGATGGAGCCCATTCTACTAAGTGAAGTATCACAAGAATGGAAAAACAAGTACCACATGTACTCACCATCAAATTGGTATTACTTGGCCAACACTTACATGTACACATAGTAGTAACATTCATTGGGTGTTGGGGAGGGGAGAGGAGCCGATGGGTATATTCACACTTAATGGGTGTGGTGTGCACCATCTGGGGGACGGATACGCTTGAAGCTCTAACTTGGGCAGGGCAAAGGCAATATATACAACTTAAACATTTGTACCCCCATAATATGCTGAAATAAAGCAATAAAAATTAAAAAAGACCCGAGCCAGCTCATAGATCCAGAGACTCTTAAATTAAAATGAAACTAAATTCCTTTAATAAAAGATCCTACAATATATTCAGAGGTGTTTTATTTTAATCTTCTTCCTAACCTTCAATGACCTATAATAAATAGACACTAGAAAAATGGAACCCTCCCCAGCCCTTTGGAAGTTTGGGGGCACTAGTTCTGAACTAACAAAAATTTTCAGAGACCCAGCGAGCCACTAAGGGGGTTTGGTGATGAATTAGATGATGCTCTGAATTCATGTCACAATGAGTCTGGTCAGGAAAGTAATTCTGTGGGTATTTCACCAGTTCTTGAGATGATCTTTCCATAAAGACTAAAACAAACTAAACTTCACATAAATTTTTTTGAAGTAAGTTTCAATAGAATGATATTCCATAATTTATATATGTAAATTATATATATGCATACATATACACTCATATATACACACACACACACACATATATATATATATATATATATATATAGAGAGAGAGAGAGAGAGAGAGAGAGAAATTGGAGACAAAGCAGAACTTCCCAACTTCTTTTTGATTTTGATTTTCTGCTAAAGAGAATTCTCTTCTGACATGGAAAGGTAGAATAAACATTAATAAGGTCTATATAATCGCTAAAAAAATTTATAAAATATCTTGCTGACCTACATAAATACAAGATTAGAGATTGGAATTAATTATATTTTAGGGGTCTTGTGTAAAGTTGCAAATGTGGTGTTCCGTGTTCTTTGAAGGACTTTGGAGAATGGAAGATGTAATGGAGCATAGAAATGCTCGAATGATAGACTGCTTTGTAAAGGGGAAATAGGGTAGTTTTTCAACTACTTATGAACTCTGTATCAAACTTCAGGAAGTTTGCATAAAAGAATATTAAAGAAATGGTTTGAGTGTACAAAGAATTAGAAAAATTCATGACCAAAGGACCTGATACGTGCTCACCAAGGGTAAAAAAAGCATAATTCTGCTCTGCTACTAGTCTATTACATGTGGTAAATCAGACAGTCACAACATATTTGTGTTTTAGTAGAGCATTTGGCAAGGTTTCTATTACAAATAATAAGAAAAAAATGGAATAGTTACAAGGATAATACCCGAATGAGTAAGGGGTGGTAAAATGAATGCTGGTAAATGGATAAATGAAAACACTGAAGAAAGTTTTTAGTGGTCTGATGAAAAGAAAAAAAAAAAAAACCTCTATACTGGATAATTAAACTTATGGTTTGGATTGAGATGCAAAATATTGTTATATGAGAACTGTAAACGCTAGCTATAGAAAATAGGGGTCATGATATATTTACTTTGACTACACAGTTTAACTGCCACAAAAGAGGAGACCTAAAGATCTGAGCTGGTGTTGGGGAATAATAACCTAAGTAAAACATTGGGAACAACAGGAAGATTAATCCAGCCCCATTCTAAAATCATCAAACAATTAGGATTACCAAATCTGTGCTTTACATTCTAAGAGATATTAAACAAACTAAAGGAATTTCAGAGGGGGGAAATTGAGGGTAAAAACAACACCATTTGAAGAAAATCTGAAAAATTTAGGGATCCCTTTTTTAGAAAAAGAGAACATTCTGTGAAGGCAGAAGTGTGTGTGTGTGTGTGTGTGTGTTATAGTGAATTACAAATTTATAAAGTCTGACATGTACAAAAGAGATAACGCTTAAGCCCTCATTGGTCCATATGAAAAATAGAAGCTAAGAGAGAACGTGTCAGGGAGATAGAAGAAAGCTCTATCGATGGAAACATTTTACAGTCACAGCTTTCCATGGGGGTGGGGAGTGGAGTTTTCAGAGATACTGAGTCATCTCGCTGGAGAGGAACAGAATTAGGGTTTTCAAGCATCGGATGTGTGATTGGCAGGAAGGACCTTTGGGGTTCCTGCCAAACCTAAAATTTGATGACTTCATGACTACAAAATTATCATAAACTTTCACCTCCACTTTTTATTCATTCTGCCCTCTATTCCCCTTGTCATTGTTTCCATCCATTTTTGTTTTTAGCAAGGCTTTTGAGAAATCCGTTTGGATTCATTTATTCTAGACATTCAAATTTAAAATTTGACCTCTCAGTCAATAGTTACCAGTTATAGTAGCAATAAATTATTTCATTTCTGATTTTATTTCATCTTATATTTCCCAAGGTACACCCAGGGAACTTTGTTTTCATAGACTCACTATCTTTCCAAAAAAATACATGCATTTGTTATGTGTCTGGGGTGAATAAAGCATTATAGGAAGAGGAGATACTTGGAGAAGTAAAATCATGCCTCCTGCCTCCCATCTAGATGCCTATGTCAAACTGTCCAGACGGTGGGCTTCTGATTATTTCCTGAACAGAATTCTGCATTTTCTCTAAATATCACTCCTAAATATAACTCATGATGCTTTATAAATTCATTTGCATTGAAGCTCTAAGTTGCATTATTGTCCATCTAATACAATTGATACTTTTCACAAGAAATTCAAAGTTCAAGTACAGATAGAACATCTTCAGAATCAACCTTTCACAATTCTTTTTCATTGTGTTACATGAAGTTCCACCTAATGGAATTGGCATTAATGCAGAAGGAATGCCTTTGCATCCAATTATCTAGAGCTGTTCTAGAAAACGTGGGCAGCAGGAACCAAGGTGCTGACAATCTTATTTCCAGTCTCAGGAACAGTACTCTAAATCAGTGGTTTCTCAAGCCTGCCTGCCATTAGCTACACTAGAATCATCAGGAAAGCTTAATAAAAGCACAAATTCCTGGATCTCTTTGCAAGAAGTCTGTTGCATTAGATGAAATCTCTATTTTCACATTTTCACACTTTTATTCACCACTGTATGAAGGAGACAATCAAACTACGCTTTTCTCTGTCACACTTCTCTTACAGTTTTGCTATGTGGTTTCTAATTTTTAGTTTCACAGTATTCTTGAGTTCCTTCGGTGATTCTTACCACCTAGATTACAATTGCTTGTTATCAATATCCACTTAGATTTATTATGCATTGCTCAGTAGTCATTCTTACCTTGAGGCTTTTGTTTTTTTCTTATCTTGAAACTTTTATGCCAAATGATATTTATTTGGCTAGCTTTTTCTTTCTTAAAGCATTTTCTTCATGTAAACCGCCACTTGGATGATATAATATCTGAGTACAAATTTTATACAGAATTCTGGTATTCATATTTCTTTATAGCCTCCCCACACCCCATGCCAGTTAAGTTTTATTTACAGCTAGATTTGGGAAGCAGTTGCAAAACCTCTGACCCATGGGACAGTTACAAATCTCTGGTGCCAACATGTCTACCTAAGAATAATTACCTGCTCTCCTCTTTCCTTCTTGCTTTGTGTGCTGTCATTAGTCCATTACAGGCTGAAGGTTTAAGTCCAATGAATATCGACACCTTTCTTTAGGCATGTGTTGAATATGGCTTGGGCTGCAAATTATCTTTGACAGTGTATTAATCTTGTCCCTATATAACTATAACAGGGACTGTGCCCTCCCACTGTGGCTAGTACTGTGGATTATTAAGAAAATAGATTCTGTGAAATTCAGAAAGTTTGTGTGGAAGCACATTAAGCATATTCCTTCCCCTTATCACATTGCTATAGAATACATGGATACTTGCCTTCTTCAAGAAAGTGGCCTGTTGGGGCAATTCAGTTATCTTAGCCTCCTTATTCTCATCTCCAAGGCAATATTTATACCCATGGTTGAGCCTGGAATCAGGTTTTCTTTATGATGTTCATTCAGCCTGTCCATTGGTCCCACATGGGGGACGGTTGGAAGGGAGGGTCTTCCATGTTCAGAGTCAGGTTGAAAATATCAGTGGGTAGACCAGAAAGGGCTTGGATTGGATTGTTGAGTTTCTGACACTGGGCTTAAATTCAACAGGCTGGATTTTACTCCTTGTTTTAATACTTGTGTTTATGATTGTGTTGTTTTAGGTAACATTTTTTTTTAAATGTTCTGTTTATATAAGCAGGAACTAAGCAAGATCATCCTAAAAAGATTGTAAACTTTATGGGCATGACTAAAGTCCTTGCCATCTCTACCAAGTACCTCAACCATCTTCAGTACAACCAGTATTGCCAGTGGGTGTGCATGCTTCATATCACTCAGTCCTTGGGCAAATTACTGAACCACACACCCCAAAATTCAAGTTCCCATAGTGTCTTAGTCCATTTTGCTGCTATAAAAAGTACCTGAGACTGAGTAACTTATAAAAAATAGATTTATTAAAAAATTACCAAATTTATTTTCTCATAATTCTGGAGGCTGGGAAGTCCAAGGTCAAGGTACTGGCATGTGGTGTCTGATGAGGGCCTTCTTGCTGTGTCCTCACATGGCAGAAGGAAGAAGGGCCAGAGGGTAAACTAGCTGAGTGGTGCACAAAGCGTCTTTTATAAGTTCCTTAATCTAATTGACAAAAAAGGAGTCTTCATGGGCTAATCTTAAAGATTCCACCTCTAAATACTCTCACATTGGGATGCCTTCAAACCATAGTGCATAGGTAAAATGCAGATGCTGTGCTTTGCATCTGTGTCCCAGGGTTATGAGAGATAGAAATGAGATAACTAACTTACACAACTGCTTTGAAAAGTCCATGAAAATGTAAATGTATTGTAACATGGATTAATATTAATAATAACAATTATAAATATGAAATAAAATTAAAAATACATAAAATCATAATAAATTTCAGCTCTAATTTAAAAGCCTTGAGGGTAAAGACATTATGGCAAAATGTTTTGAAACCCAATGTCATAGGAAATATATGACTGCTCAAAAAGTAGGTTCTCAGTGATTAATTATCTGTTCTAATTCCCTTTCTACTATAAAATCTCATCAACATATTTATATAATTTTGAGTTTCTAATCTTTGCGAGAAGGGACAGAAACGTAATTTTACCTATATGGTATGAATCAGTTTTCCAGGGCTGTGCATTAGTCTGCTCAATATACCACAGACTGGGCATCTTAAACAACAGAAATTTATTTCTTACAGATTTGGAAGCCTGAAAGTCCAAAATCAAGATGCTGGCAAGGTAAGTTTCATTCTGGGGCCTCTTCTTTTGGGTTGTAGGTAGCTGCCACCTTGCTGTGTCCTCACACCATCTACCCTCTGTGCGTATATAGAGAGAGAGTGAGCTTTCTAGCATGTTTTATTTTAGAGATGCTAATCTTATTGGACCAGGGCTCCAACTCTGTGACCTCATTTAATCTTAATTACTTCTTTAAAAGCCCCATCTCCAAATACAGCCACACTGGGAGTTAAGGCATTAACATAGGAATTTTGGGGGCTCAAAAACATTGAGTTCCTAACAGGCTACCATAACAAAGTATTACAGACTGTGTCGGCAGCTTCAACAATAGAACATTATTATCTTACAATAATGGAATAGGGTAGAGGTCTGAGATCAAGATGTAGGTTGGTTTCTTCTGTTGCCTCTCTCCTTGGCTTGCAGATGGCCATTATCTCCCTGAGTCTTCGTGTGGTCTTTGCTCTCTATGTGTCTATGTCCTAATTTCCCCTTATCAGGATATCAGTCATACGGGATTAGGGCCAAACCTAATAACTTTAATTAAACTTAATTACCTCTTTAAAAACCTTATCTCCAAATACAGTCATATCCTTAGGTACGAAGGGGTTAAGATTTCAACAAATAAATTGGAGGCGTTTGGGGCGGGGGACACAATTTAGCCCATAACAGGGTACAAAATACAATTTGGAGAGTACCCTCTACTCAAGCTTATGACTTGCTATGATCAGCAAATGGGCAATTGATACATTGCCAGACAATAACTATTATCTACTCATTTATAACCTAGGTCTCCAAAGGACAGTCATTTGCTAGGTGAGCTCATGCTCTAATATTTACCTTGATGTAATAAAACACATTTAAAAAAATATATATATATCCCCAGGAACTCCATGAACCTGCATGGTAAAAGAGCATGTCTTTTAGTGCCCGTCTAACCTTCAGTGTGTATAGACATCCTGGAATGAAATTTTCAAAAGATTGTTCAATAATTCACATTAATCACTAATTCACAGGGACTGTCCCTCTTCAGTTAGTTTAAATCCATAAAGATGTTTTAAATTCCATCCTCCACCCCCAGCAAAGACGCTTTGCTGCCCTTGTGAGTTCAGTCAGTCAGAGAGAAGCAAACCTGACTGTCAGCTTTCTAGCTCCTTGGGTATGCAGAGCTGCCTGCACAAGGCCGGGATTATTAAGGTGGAGTTTTGACATTTCAAAGGAACATTGGAAGATTTTGACCCCTTCTTCTAGAATTTGAAAGAGAAAGACACTGATGAATCTCTATTCACTTTAGCTAACACAGTCCCCCCGCCCCCAACACACACTCAGTAACTAGAAAATTTTGGTTGTGTATCTTTAAAACAAGATTTACTTCCTTTTCTAATTAACTGTCAAGAATAAACAAAAATAGTCTCTTCGATTTTAGCTCTCACACTTTTTTTTTTTTTAGCCTGAGGAGTGACTTCACACGCAAGGTCTCCGCTACTCACCTCTCACCATCATCACCCACAATTAAGACTCATTAAAATTTTCCTCACTTCCATCTTCCAAGGACAAAAATAATGCAGGCTATTACCATTTTTTTATTCCAATAGGGAAATCCATGGGGGGTTCTATACTGAGAATTTTAGAATTTTCTTTTTATATCACAGGGCTGAGAAATAATGAGCTCTTAACTTAATTTCCCTTTAGCTTTGTGTGGAGGTGTATAATGTTTATTCTGCTGAAATTTTATGTCCTTTTAGGCAAAGTTTACTTACTTTCCTATGTGAGCTGGGTCAACTCTACAGTACTATTCTTCCATCAGTATTAGGGGAAATCTGTAGCTACTTTTCTTTAGACATTTTCAAATCGCCAGGCCTATATGTAATAATCTGAGTAAGAGTAAGTGTTTGGGTGGATTTATATGTGTGCATAAGTGTGTATGTGAGTGTGTATATTCACACACCTTTAGTTGACTATGAGCTAAACTTTCAACAGCTACCAGCTAAGATTAAGGAACAGAATAGGCATCTGAAGACATTCTCTCTGCTCTTCCACAACCCCCCAAAATTTTGTGATGATCTGACATTTTAATTAATTTAATCTTCTCTCATTTGAAAGGCAGCACAACTTTCCTAATTATCTTATTTACTTTGAATGATTTGTCTCCCTAACCTTGGGATGATGAAACTCAATGCAGCATATCTACCCTTAGGCTTCCTTTTAAATATAATCCATATAGGTATGTAAATATACAAACATCTACAGCCACACACAAATGCCTGTACACATAGAATATAGACCCTCACAAGGGGATCTGTACTCTAAAAATAAGAATAATTATGTTATTCTTTCATCGTATTCCCCTACCATGAAAGCTTAATAATTCTTCATCACTTGTGGAAGCGGCCTTTAAACCCTTGCAATTAGAAGCTAATTTTTACATCCTTGAATCACTGAAATCTCTCCATGCCTGTGTGTGTTAAGAGGAGAAGAGAGCGTAGAATTTCTGAAAGTGACGTCTCTAATTTATGTGTGGACTGATTATCTGTACCAGCTCATACCCCTCAGGAAAATGTGGTAAAACACTGAAAGAAATTAAGGGAAAGAGGAAGATGTAGTATCAATTATTCTATAGGGATAAACCAAGATCATGTGTTGAGATCTTTTGGTCTATTGGTCTATTTATTGGAGATTCCTATCTTGCAGGATTCTTAAGCATAGCATTCAAAGCCCTCCATAATATAACTCTTCCATAGGTCTCCATGCTCCTTGCTTACAATGCTTAGTAAGTACCCTATCATCCCAACAGGAAACCCCAATGTCATCCACGTTGATTTTCCCTCTGTTTTCTAAGCTTTTTTTAAATGCCAAAACTCCCTCAGCTCTCTCCTCTTTCTCCCTTAAACTAACCCTTTTTCTCTCCGTGAAACTCCAAACTTCTGCAGAAGTGCTTCAGTGTCTTCAGTAGAATTGTCCTGAATGGGGAGAAGGAGTTGAGAGAAGCCGATGAAGCCCTCGGCTCTGAGACCTTATCCTCTGCATCAACAAGAGAGAATCTGCTTAGGTTGGAAAGGAGGAATGTGTTTTACATAAAATTTGAAAATTCACTGCTTTACAACCCTTCTTAAACCATCACCACCATCAAGGCTTTAAAAATATCTATCATCTCCTAAAGTTTCCTTCTGTTCCCTTTATCATTATTATTATTATTATCCTTATTGTTAGTAATATTTTTGGTAGGAATACTTAACATAGCATCTACTCTTTTAGCAAATTCTAATTATACATACAGCATTGTTAGCTATAGGCTATATGCTGCATAGTAAATATCTATAACCTATTTATCTTGCATATCTGAAACACTGTATGCTTTTACCATGATGTCTCCTCTTCCCAGCCCTGGAAACCACCATTCTACTCTCTGCTTCTGTGAGTTTGACTATTTTAGATCCCCCATATAAATTATATCATACAATATTTATCTTCCTGTATCTGGTTTATTTCACCTAGTATAATGCTCACCAGGTTCATCAATGTTGTCTCAAATGGCAGAATTTCCTTCTTTTTTTTTAGGGCTAAATAATATTCCTGTGTGTGTATGTGTGTGTATACATACCACATATCACCTTTTATTTCATTCACCTGTAATGGATATTTAGGTTGTTTCTATATCTTGGCTGTTTGTGAATAATGGTGCAATGAACATGGGAGTGCAGATATCTCTTCTAGATACTGATTTAAATTCCTTGGATTAAACACATAGAAGTGGGATTGTTGGATCATATGGTAGTTCTCTTTATAATTTTTTAATGGTCCTATCAATTACATTCCCACCAACAGCATACAAAATTTCCCTTTTCTTCACATCCTGACCAACACTTGCTATGTTTTGTCTTTTTAAATTATGACCATCTTAACAGGCGCAACATGATATCTTATTGTGGTTTTGATTTGCCTTTCCCTAATGATTAGTCATGTTGCACACTTTTCATATACCCATCGGCCATTTGCACATCTTTTTGGAGAAATGTCTATTCAAGTCCTTTGTTAATTTTTTAATTTTTTTTGTATTTTTGCTATTGAGTTGTAGGGGTTTCTTATATATTTTGGATATTAATTCCTTATCAGATATATGATTTGTAACATGTAAAAAAATGAAATTATACCCTATACCATACACAAAAATTAATTGAAATAAATTAAAAACTTAAATGTAAGAGCCCAAGCCATAGATCATTTAGAAGAAAACATAGGGAAAAATGTCCTTGGTCTTGGAAATATATTTTTGGATATGAAACCAAAACCATAAATAAATAAGTAGGATTACATTAAACTGAAAAAAAATCCTCTACACAATGAAGGAAACAATCAACAAAATCAAAAGACAGCCTATAAAAAGGGTAGTCTTTTCAAAATTGGTGTTGTAACAATTGAACATCCATAAGCACACACACACACACACACATACACACACACACGCACAGAAGAACCTTAACTTTTTGTGTTATACATATCACAAAATGAGACATATGTCAATGTAAAATGTAAAACTATAAATTAATTTCAAGACAGTATAGGATAAATTATTCATGACTTTGTTTTGGGCAAAGAGTTTTTACAAATTATACCAAAACAAAAATCACAAAATAAAAATTGATAAATTGATTTTCATAAAAATTAAAAACCTTTTATTCAAAAAGACATTGCTATGGAAGTTAAAAGACATATTTTGTATCTTGTGAACTAAAAACATTGCTGAGGGAAATTAAAGTAGATACTCTAAGATCAATGATTAGAAGCCTCAGTATTCTTAACTGACAACTTTCTCCAAGTATCTATAAATTCAATGCAATCCTTATCAAATTTCCAATAGACATTTTTCAAAAATTGGCAAGCTTATCATAAAATTTACATGAGAATGCACAGATCCACAACAGCTAAAACAGTTTTGGAAAAAAAAAGTGGGAGGGTTTATATTTCCCAAGTTCAAAATTTTTCTAAAGTTACAGTAATCAAGGGAATGCAGAACTGGCTTAAATATACAATTATAGATCCATGGAATTGAGACTCTGGAAATAAACTCCTGCATTTATAGTCTATTCATTTTCATCAAAGGTGTAAAGTTGTCAAGTTAATTAAATAGGGAAACAATAAGGTGTGTGTTTTTTGTTGTTTGTTTTTTAACCAATGGTGCTAGAACAATTATATATTCATGGGTGAAAATACTAATTTTAATCCTTTCCTCACTCTACATGCAAAATTAACTCTCAAAATGAATCATAGATATAAATGCAAGAAGTAAACTATACAAAATTTTAAAAGAAATACAGGAGAAAAACCTTCATGACCTTAGTTTAGGAGAAGGTTTCTTAGGTACAACATCAAAGACACAATTCATGAGAGAAAAACAAAAATAAATTGCACTTCATCGAAATTTAAAACTTTTGACTTTCAAAAGACACCATTAGGAAAATGAAACAACAATCTATAGACTGGGAGAACATATTTACAAATAGTATTTCTGATAAAGGACAAGTACTTATAATATATAAAGAACTCTTAAAACACAATAATCAGAAGATAACCCAACTAAAAACAGTTAAAATAGATAACCCAACTAAAAACAGTTAAAATGTTGACTAGATATTTGTCCAAAGAAGTTATAAGAATGGCTAATGAATATGTGAATACTACATCATTATTATGGAAATGCATATTAAAACTGCAATGAGATAACACTTAGGATGGTTAATTAAAATAAACAGTACAAGCATTAGCAAGGATGTGGAGAAACAGAAACACTCATACTTCACTGGTTTAGATGTAAAATGGTATAGTCCTTTTAGAAAGCAATTTAGAGGCTCTTGAAAATGTTAAACGTAAAGTTACCATACAGTCTAGTAATTCTGCTCTTAAATATCTACCAAAGAGAAATGAAACATTTCTACCCGAATTTTGCATGTGAGTGTTCATAGCAACATTATTCTTAATATCCCCAAAGCAAAACAAACCAAATATACATTAACTGATGAATGAGAAAAAAATGTGGCATATCCTACAATGGTGTACTATCTGGCAATAAAAAATTAAAGTAATGGTACATGTTAAAACACAAATTAATTTTGAAAACATCCTAGGAAAAAGAATCCAGACAAAAGGACTATGCATTGTACTATTCAATTTGTATTGGATGTCAGCATAGGCAAAACTATGGAAACAGAAAGTAGCTTCGTGGTCATCTGGGTATGGTGGTGGAAATGAAAGTAAACTGTAAATGGTGCAAGAGATCTTTTTGAGATGATAGAAATGTTCTAAAACTGGATACGCTAATTCTTGCACAACTCTGAAAATCTGTTAATCATTAAATTGTAAAATTAGGATAATTTTATGGCATCTAAATGATACCTCAATAATTATGTACAAAAAAAAGGCTAGCTACCATCTGTGAGACAATATTTGCTTCAGATATCTGACAAAGGATTTGTTTCCAGAATATATAAATAACTCCCAAACTCATAAATAAGAAAACAAACAACATAATTGATAAATGGGCTAAAGACTTGAAATCCAAAAACCAAGATAAACATATGGAAAATAAAGATATAAAAAGATAATTAATACTATTAGACATTAGTGAAATATAAAGTCATCATGAGATATCGCTACATATTATTAGAATTGCTTCAATAAAAATGACTGACAATATCCAGTCTTGATGAGGATGTGGAATGACTAAAAGGCTCATTATTGCTGGTGAGAAAGCAGAATTCTAGAAAGTTATTTGGCACTATTTTAAAAAGTTAAACACACAAACTTTATGAACTAGTTCTACTCCTGGATATATACCCTGCAAAATGAAAATAAATGTTCACACAAAAACCTGTCTGCAGCATTATACATAATTGCCAAAAACTAGTAACCAATGAATGTCCTTCAGATAGTGAATTGATAAACAAATGGTGGTACATCCATACAGTGGAATACTACTCAGTAATTAAAAAGGAATGAACTATTCACATGTGCAACTAGGATTCATCTAAAATGCATTTTGCTGGCTGTATGAAATAATCCAGTTTCAAAAGGTCATATACTACATGATTTCATTTTTATGACCTTCTTGAAAATACAAAAATACAGTGATGGAGAACAAGTCAGTAGTTGCCAGGGATAGGGAGGATGTGACTACAGAAGGACAACACCAGGGAATTTTTTGACTTGGTGGAACTATTAGATATACCTATTGTGGTGATCAGAGTACATGTATTAATATTCATAGATCTGTGCACCAAACAAGTCAATTTTACTATGAATTGAAAACATATAATAAAAATAATGTGGAAAATAGATCATACTATGCATGATAATTGCAATCATACTGGAATAAATAAGGTGCTATGAGGCCCAAAGGGTAACATTGTGACCATTCTTTAAGACATTTGAGAGACAATACTTTGCAAATGAATCGAGGTTTTTTTAACTTGAGTGAAATCTGATCTGTGTTCATAGAACAATTCACTTTCCCTCTCTGGCAGCAAATTTCTTTGCACATAATCTGGGGGGATTCATGGGGAAAAAACATGTCTAGATATGGTTTTATCTGGTAATATAATTTTACTTTCAACCTGGAGCAAGCTGAGGGCCATTCACATTGGGGGTGATATTCATGCAAAGCAAATCACCCAGTCTGTAACTCCAATGTTCAGAGCCCTTTCTCTACTTCTTTGTTAGTAGTGGAGAATCACTATCCCATAAGCTGGACTTGTTATTTGCTAACAATAATATTCTTGATCCCATATACTCTCCATAAAAACATAAACAAAAATAAACACTGTACTTTGCTTTTAAACTCCTTAATATCCTTTTGGGATTGTGATTAATATGGTAAATTAATATATGCAGATGATTTAATGACTGGTCTTGGCATTTCATCACACAGACATAGCATTCGTAATATGCTGAAGGGTTATAATCTAGATGCATCTGATACTCCCAACTTGGAAGAATGTGCTGACTGTAATCAGTCATTTCTTGGTCTGGAGTATGTGGTTCCAGTTAGTTATCCCCGTGAAAGTGCTTTAAAAAGCAACTTCCTCAGAATTTGTAAAGATCATTTTGGCTTTTGTATGGAATTCCCTCTATGTTCAAATTAGTTTTCCTGCCATGTTTGGGTTTGAATTTTTTCTCTTTTATCTTACCTTCTAAATAAAACACACACACATACATACACACACTCACACTCATTTACATACACTGAGTCTTTATGACACTAGACTGTAATCGCCCTTAGGGCAACAAGCATGGCTGTTTTGGACCAACACATATTCCATAAATCTAAGGGAACATCTGATTAAAGTAGGTAGTCGATAAATACTTGTTGACTGCGTGAGCAAATTAATAGTTGCAAGGCAGCTTTTCCAGGAGTTCATGTTCCATCACTGACTACCGTACAGGCCAATCTCTACCTTCTCTCTCCTCTACTGGCTTGGCACTTAATTGTACACTTAATTGCACTCTACTGAAATCTGTGTGTACGGGAGCCTTACAATAAAAGAATGCTCACTGGCGCCCCTTGTGGTCCTGCACGGTGGCACACGGATTGCCCCTCCCACTTTAATCTTGTGTGTGGATACTGGTAACCAGTCTTGGTTCTGATTCCTGTAAATAAGCCTGCGCTTTGAGTTCTAGTTTCAGCACCCAGGCTTCTGTTTTGATGGACCAGTGGACCATTCTTCCACGCATGGTGTCCTGCTTCTACTTGCTAGGCACAGACATGGCTGAATCCAAGCCTTTCCTGATTATTTTCCACGAGCCTCCAAGGGCCAGAAGCCTTCCATCCATTATCAGGATATCAGTACCTTATCTATTGATTTTTCTTCCAGTTTCCTGTAGCTCAGGGCTCCCATATCCCTTCTGCTGTTCCTCTGTCTGATCTAGAAAATCCTGTTGCTCCCTCAGACTATTAGGTCACCAAAGTCCTAATTTTGACCCTCCTCTTTTGTCTTTTACTGCTCTTACAAGAGGACTAGATGCATAGTAGTCCTGATTATAATACCTGTTGCTGGATAAATACTATTTATTTTTAAACTCAACAGTCCCTTTCCTCTTTTTCTTATGTCTTTAAAAAACTCCACAAAGACCTGCAAAAATCAGAGACCCCATACTCTTCTTTTAGCAGTTCTTTGTTTCAGGGTCCTTTCCAGGGCATAGGAGTCGGAAAATCTAGAAGTAGGAATGCCAAAAACCACACAATAGAAATACGTTTATGCAAGCTAGGTGTGAGCTCTGCAGCTCAAAATGGTATCTTCAAATCCTGCTTAAAAATAAAAGAACACAATAAAAACCCCACTCTGACCCTGAAGCAACAATTTTCTCTCCAATATAAAGAGTTCTGTGATTAGAATTGTCCTGATTTGCTGAAAATACCTTTTTCAAAGGATTTTGGTGTGCCTCATATTTAAGTATTATTCATGTTAGCAGAGAAATTAAATTCCTCAAATCCTATTTAAGGCTGGGGATGGGGGGAAGGAAAGGAGGGGGATTTACCCACTGATGCTAAAGTAAAAAACACAGAGCATGACTTGCAGCTGTTCAGTTCTGTCTTAAACAAGAAAACAAACCTCCTAACCAGCCACTACCAAACACCTTTCACTTGGTTCCCATGGCAACACCTCTATCCTCTGGTGCCCATGTTGTCTCTAATGCCTCCGACTAGTTGGATTCATTGGCACCTGCTCCCCTTACCAGCTCTTGTCAAAACTTATTAGAATGAGAATCTTTTCCGATAGCACTAGTGAGAGAAGAAAGCAAACACATTTAGTTCACCCAAGATCTCTTTCGACTCCCAGTCATGCCAGCATCTTAGGCTTCCTGAGGAGGCTACTCGCCTGAGTCACTGTGTCCTGCCCATGGACATGCTCACGCTGACGTGCCTGTTGAAGCAGTGACCCAGCAGGGTGTGCCCCTCAGAAAGGCTGTTGCTTAGGCCCTTTGTTCTATTCTATGATACCCAGATTTCTGATGCTTTACAAGGGAAGGAAAGAGTTAGTCCAAGGAGCAGGTGTTCTGGTCCTTGAGGTACCATCAACCAATGGGAGTAATTGCTGATGATGTAATGCTCTTAACTCCTCCAGCCTTAAGGAATTGAGAGTGGGGATTTGTGGGGGTTTGAATTTTCTCTGGCCTATATTGAACTAGATTTTTCTCTCCAGCTATTTATGTCCTGTCACTTAAGTTTAGGTTTTCCCAAGAATACGAGGATGCTGCTTTTAAGACAGGATTCAGAGCAGAGCCAGACAAGCTGGATAAAACAGCAAGTGTGACAGCAAAAAACTTTTTTTTTTTTGACTATAATCTAGTGTTTTGGTTTTAAGTGGCTTCCTGAGACAGAGTTTGGAGTGATCTCTTTCCTCCCCCAACCTGAGTTGACCCCAAACTTGAAGCAGCATAGATTCCCTGACATCGCTCAATTCCTTCATCTCTTCATACTAACCCACAATCACCTATTAAAATCTCCAATGCCGATGTGGATTCAGATGACCCTGTAGTTCCAGCGTGACTCACAATCCCAGTTTGGCCAGGACTGAGTGTTTCCTCAAAATAGCAGTTTTTGTACTACAACCAAGAAAGTTCCACACAAACCAGTTCAATTTGTAATCCAAAGCAGAGCATATAACAAACATTTGAGGAAAAAGAATGAAGACATGAGAATAAATTTAGCTGAATAGAAAACTTCAGAGTTGAACAGATGCATGCGCTCTCTGAGGCTAATGACTTAAAACCAATATACGTTCAATATTGGTTTAGTGACTATGGAAACAAACTGCTTTTCTATTCATTAAGATAATGTATACCCCTTTACAAAGGTGTGTAGTTCTTACACTTACTGTCCTCTTATCTCTTTATTTGTGCTCTCCAAAGTAAATTTTCACTTTCAAAAGATAATTAGTGAATCTAGGGGAATTTACTGAAGATTTCATTGAGGGAATAGAAAACGACGTTTACATTGCATTTCAATGAAAAATAAAATTAGATATGTTATCTTGCCTAAGTTTGTTTTCTTGCTCGTGGAGCAATGAGGTCTTTTCTACTCTTCTTTCCAGAGATTTTCAGGGCCACCACCTGCCCAAGATTACTAAACTCATTTCTCCTTTACTTGTGTGAAATAATTAGCTTTTTTGTTGCTTCCTTCTCCAAACTCATGTAACCCTACTCACTAAGTATACTTAAGAATGTGAAAGACATTATATTTAGGATGTAGATTTTCTTTGTACTCAGCAAACATAGGATCTGCCAGTAACCAAGACTCAACACTTTTAGAAGAAAAGCAGGGAATTACATTCAGGATAATAATGTTTCCCTTGATTGAAGGGTGGTAGAAAAAAATTTATATTTCCACACACATGCACACACACACATACACAATCTGAGTGAAGAAACCTGAGCTAACTGCCACATAACTCTGATTTATCCCAGTCATGATTGAGCAGACTACATAGAGAATATAGCAGCTGGCTGGTTGGGCCTCCCAAATAACCGATTCTCAGCAGATCCTAGATCTTAGGAGACTTAAAATTTGTCCTGAAGTTAGTGCATATATATGTAATGTTTGAAGGGTTGTACACCTTAATATGTGCACTTAACATGAGTAGTAGCAACAATGATGCTACTGAGGATGTCAGATGTGAATGAGGTTACTGAGGGCTCTGAAGATAAGAGGATTCATGGAAGATGTTGGACTTAAAGCCTTAGAAAAGGAGAGGAAGCAGCAAGATGGCTGACCAGAGACACCAGGTGCCTGAGCGTCTCAGTAAGAAGGAGAAGTTTTAGATGTAAGAGAAAAAATGAAAAAAACAGACAAACATAGATAGGATATAGGTCTGAAGGAAGGGTGCCAGAACCTTCAGGAGACTCCATGGGAAGAAGTTGCGGAACAGAACAAGAAGGGGCAAGATATCGGCAGAGATCAACCCCCTAGAGGCTTGGAGTCCAGCGAGAAGGGTAGGTGGAGCAGTTTGGTTCTCCCTCCCTCCCATCTCTGACAGTCGGTGAGCTCCCGAGCTGCTGGAGAGAATTTCTACCCACATGAGCCCAGAGGCTGCTGCTGCCAGGGAGCTGGGAGCTTCTTGTGGTCAGGGTACCAGACTCCCAGCCCCCTTGGGGTGCTTCCCACCCCACAGACCCAAACTGGGATGGTAGGTACCATATTACTTCTCTACCCACTGTGTGCCTTTCCCCCCACAAGGGGCTTCAACTTCTCAGGTTTCAGCTTGCTTGTTTCACACAGACATTTCCCAAATCCTGTTGGAGCCAGAGGGGTCCAGTGGGTCCTGGGTGAACTGTGTGACTCCAGAGCCTAGACATTCTGGGTGGACTGCCTCCGAGAGAGGTTTGAAGATGACCGGAGTGCTAGCATTCCTCTATATAGACTCTTCCTCCCTTTCCGCTCCCCTACCCATGGCTGCCAAGAGAGACAATCGAGCCACCACAACAAGGCTTTCATACAGAGTAGGGTTAAGGCCTTCTCTCTTGGGATCCTGCAATGGACTGAGGAGTACTCGGTCTGTGAGCTCTCTGCTCACCAGCCCTCCCTGGTACTGCTTGCCTGGTGGCTCCATCAGAGCAAAGCATGCCCTGAGGTGGAGGGATGTTGATCGTGCTCAGGCACCCCATGGGTGACTCAGGACCTGCATGCCTCCCCCTAGCATGTTCATGGATTGATATCCTTGGTCTCGGGAGGCAAATAAGCCCATGTGGGCAGATTTGGGTGGAGAGTGCAGTGTGGGTCCTAGCTGTGGCATGCTCACGGGGCACCGTTTGCCCCAGGAGAAGGCTTCACTTTCAGCTCAGGCTGGGATCCTGGGCGGGGAACCTCCCAGCCACAACACAGTTGTGAGGGAGTTCTGCTGGCTTGAGCTCCTGACCGCTGGGAGAGGCCAGGAGGAGACCATGGAACAGAAGAGTGGGTAGAGGATCGAGGCCCACTGCAGACTGCCAGATTGTGAATCTCAGATGGCCCCTCCCCCACAAGCAGGCTTTCTAGCTGGGTAAAACCACTTCAGCTCCTCCCTAGTGGCTTTGCCCAGAAGCTGGGAGCAGACCTTTGACCCCTGTTGAACCAGATCCCTTGCCAGCTTTTGTGGAACCTGAGGGTAAGCTCACCCAATGCAGCCCCACCCAGCTGAATTCTCCCACCTGCCTCAACTGTGACAGAGAATAAGGATTCTTCTGGAAGTTTCAGGGCCCCATCCACCCCTGGGACATTTGAGTGCTTCTCCTGAGGGACTAGAAATGGACACAGGTTCCAAAAACAACATTGCAGCTTGTTCCTTCCAGCAAGCACCACCTACGGAGGTCAATTTGCACACCCTTCATGGCATTTACTGACTCAATTTTACAGGATGTGAGGGGGGGAGGGGTCCAAGGAATGGTCATTTGGGGGAGTGCCTACTTCACCCCACAGAAAAACCCTGCTAATGGATAAGGGCAGAAAGATTCCAGCCTGGGACCCTAGCATGCAAATGTTGAGATGCCCCCCGCCCCATGAGCAGCACTCCTGGTTTGGAGAATTTGTCCTCAGCCTCCTACTAGTGGCTCCCTCAGTGGCTGGAGAAGCAACTTTTGAGCCATGCAGAGGCTTCTCAAAGCCTTTCAACTTCCTGCCATACAGCCATGATTTGTCTTGCTCCTCCCCCACCTCAGTTGGAGTAGTGGTCAATCGAACTCCTGGAAGCTACAGGGCCCTTCCTAAAGCTTGGGGCATTTGTACACCCCACCTGGGGGACCAGAGCTTACTACGGGTACAAAAGATCATCTCAGCAGCTGGCTCTTCCATGCAAGCATCAATCAATGACAGGAGGAAGAGCCCTGTAGCTAAGCATAGTGCCTCCCAATTCAAGCAAACAGGGAGTGGCTGACTCATATTCGCAAGTACAACCCACCATCACCAAGAATGAACTGGAGGGGCTAACTCACTACACACTGTTGGGAAGAAGTGAAAACAATGGGTCAAAGGTAACCCGAGAGGTACTCCAAATTAGAACTCCTATTAGAATTAGTATTCCTATTAGAACACCCCATAGGCAACGCAGGATCAGCACTTCTCTCCCTGGCCAGCACAGGGGTTGATGTTTGAGGATGAGGACCTGGAAACAGTCCTGTAAGCCAGGCCTAGCACCTCAGGTCTCAATCGAGAGGCCAGAGGAATGAAAAAAAGAACTCCAGAAATATGAACAATCAGAGTGAAAGGACACTCCCAAAAGAAAACAATACCTTACCAATGGATACCAACCAAAATGAAAAGATTGAAATGACAGATAAAGAATTTAAAATATGGATTATAGAGAAGCTCAATGAAATACAAGAAAAAATAGAAACACAACACAAAGAAACCACAAAAAATGCAGGAAATAAATGAAAAATTTAATGAGAAAATTGAATTATTAAAAAAATAAAACAGAACTTCTGGAAATTAAAAATTCATTCAAGGAAATATAAAACACAGTGGAAAGCCATAAGAATAGGCTAGTTCAGGCAGAATAAAGAATCTCAGCACTTGAAGACAACACCTTTGAGTTAAACAAGTCAGTCAAAGAGAAAGAACAGAGAAATAAGAGGAATGAACAAAGCCTACAAAAAATGTGAGATTATGTAAAGAAGCCTAACATAAGAATCATAAGCATCCATGAGAGCAAAGAAGAAAATACACAAGGGTTGGAAAACTTATTTGAGGCAATAATTGAGGAAAATTCCCCTGGCCTTGCTAGAAATCTAAATATCCAGGTACAAAAAGCTCAAATGATGCCTGGGAGATCCATCATGAAAAGACAGTCACCATCGGCCAGGTGTGGTGGCTCACACCTGTAATCCTAGCACTCTGGGAGGCCTAGGTGGGAGGATCATTTGAGCTAAGGAGTTTGAGACTTGCCTGAGCAATAGCAAGACCCCGTCTCTGCTAAAAATAGAAATAAAGTATCTGGACAACTAAAATTATATAGAAAAAATCAGCCGAGCATGGCGGTGCCTGCCTGTAGTCCCAGCTACTCAGGAGGCTGAGGCAGAAGGATTGCTTGAGCCCAGGAATTTGAGGTTGCTATGAGCTAGGCTGATGCCATGGCACTCTAGCACCAGCAACAGAGTGAGACTCTGTCTAAAAAAAAAAAGAGACAATCACCACAGCACAAATTATCAGACTGGCCAAAGTAAACACAAAAGACAAAAGAGGGACTATTATGAGACATAAAGTGGAAAGCAATAAGTTACTTACAAAGGAAAACCCCTCAGACTAACTGCAGACTTTTCAACAGAGACCTTACAAACCAGAAGGGACTGGGGCCCATTCTCAGTCTTCCCAAACAGAATTATAGCCAGCCTAGAATTTTGTATCCTGCAAAATTAAGTTTCTTATGTGAAGGAGTAATAAAGATATTCTTAGACAAGTGAAACAAAGGTTTAGTCCCTCATTTTTGAGTATGATGCTATCATACTTATGTTTTGTTTAGGTGTCATATGTTATCTTATTTTTCACTTTGAGGACACTAAAATGGTTTCTTTGGTATATTTTACCTCTTCATTTTTTCTTTTTGTTTTTTTTCTTTCTAAAGCCCTAAATAATTAAATATTGAATCTCTAATATTGGTTATCTGTTTTTTAAGTTTCCATTCTTTTTATGTTTTTTAATAGATTTATTGAGATATAATTTAAAGTCTATAAAATTCACACAGTTTAAGTTCAATGAAATTTAGTAAGTTTACAAAGTTGTACAACCATCATCACAATTCAACTTTAGAGCAATTCCATCATGCCAAAGAGAACCTTGACACTCCATTGTTGTCAATCTTGATTCCCACTCTTCTAAGTGGAAATCTGATTGTCGCAGAAAAATTGATGGAAAAGAAAAAAATTATTTTCCTCTATTGAATTATTTGAGCATTTTTGTCAAAAATCAATTAACCGTATATGTAAGGATTTACTTATGTACTCTCAACTCTTTTCCATTTATTTCTTTGTACACTTATGCCAGTTGTTGCACTGTCTTGATTATTATTAATTTATAGTAAGTTTTGAAATTGGGAAAGTCTTCCTACTTAGTTTTTATTCTTCAAGAATTTTTGGCTTTTTTGGTCTTTTGCATTTGCATTGATATTTTAGCATTGGCTTGTTAATTTCTGCAAAATAATGTCTGCTAAAATTTTGATAGGGGTGTGTTGGATCTATAAATCTGCAATTATTTATATCATTGTTGTCATAGTTAATGCATAATTTCTCTATGATTGCTTTCAAGGTATTATTCTTACCTTTAGTTTTCTGAAATTTGACCATTATGTGTTTGACAGGTTTTTTTTTAGCTTGTAATTATTTGGAATCACTGAGTTTCTTAGATAGTTTATATGTTTATCAAAATTCTTGAAATTTTCAACTATTAATTATTCAAATATTTTATCAACCCTGAAACTCTTTTCCTTTCCTTATATGATTACAGTTTTGTTAATGCCCAGGTCTTTGTTTTTTTTAATTCATTTTATTTCTGCTATTTTGATTGGATGAATTCTATTGATCTATCTTCAAATTTGTTTATTCTTTTCTCTATCATTTCTATTTTTCAGTTTAGCACATTGAGTATTTTATTATAGTTACTATTTTTTTACTATTAGGGATTCTAAAAATCCCTTTTGTTCTTTTTTATATTATCTATTTCTTAGATAAGATGCATTATCTTTTCATTTTTTCCAAGCATGTTTGTAATTCCTAGTTGGAACATTTTGATATCTGCTTTAAAAGTCTTGTAGGTAATTCCAACATCGGCCTTATATTTGTTTTAACATCTGTTGATAGTGTTAGCTCACGTAAGTTAAGATTTTCTCAGTTTTTGATAGAGATTGTAAATTTGGATTTTATTCTGGATATTTTTTGTTTTATGTATGAGACTCTGGCTTCTATTTAATATTGTACCTTAGCAGGCATTCACCCTATTTAAGTCCAGAATGCATGCCTTGGGCCGATTTTGTGGAATGTGATTCAATTGTCAATTTGGTTTTCAAAGTCATGCAGTTCTACCTGGTCTGTTGCTCTTGTGTGATATCCAGAGGCTCATCTGAAAACTGGGCATTATGCCATGTTGCAGTTCTGTTCTTAAAACTTTTGCCCTTCTATACATTCTATCATTGAGATCAGGTAGGGTGCCCCTACTTTTCTGTCACTTGCTTATTTCAAAAAGAGGTGGACATATGGCTTTACCTCCCATTTGCAGAAGGGAAGAGGTATTATCTCTCTTGGCCTTAGTGTGGAAGGATGATTGATGGCTTCTGACCCAGGGTCTCAGAAGCACCAGATGGGAGGAGAGTAGGCCACCCCTCTTTTTCCAGTCCTTTGGTTAGAGAAAACAAGCTTTTCTTCAAGCTTTTCTTTCTATTTTCATTGCCATTTCTGAGTTGTGGACTGCTCTACCACACTCATTGGATTATATAGCAGGGGTTGGCAAACTACGGACTGTAGGCCAAATTTGATCCACTGTCTGGTGTTATAGATAAAGTTTTATCAGAACACAGTCATGTTTCATGCTCCAAAGGCAGAATTGAGTAGTTCTGACAGAGGCCACATGGACAACAAAAATAAGATTCTCTGGCCTTTGATGAAAAACATTTGATGAACTCTGATAAAGAGAAAGCAAAAGCAAAAAAGAAAAGAAAAAAAAAAAGAAAAGAAAAGTAATTTATTTGTCCCTTGCATCTCAGTTTTCCTAGACAGACTGCCTTATTTTCTCCACCTTTCAGAGTTTTCTGTTAGTAGCTTTAATAGTTTTTTTTTCCAGGAGTATAATTATAATTAGTGGGAGAAATAATAATATGGAATGTGCTTATTCCATTTTGTCTAGAATCAGAAGCCCATGAGTTTAATGTTAATGGTTTATATAAATATCATCAGTAATGTACATTTATTTTAGGCTTCAAAGAATTTCCATAAATAGCTTATAAAGGAAATAAAGAGTGCAAAATAAAGCATAATGAATCAGAGAAATCTGGGAAGTAGCATTAATAGGGGAAGTATAGTGTTTAGTTTTTCCCTGATCTTGCCTAAGCCAAACCAACAAGGTAGCAAAAGCAAAAATTTATGAAATCTGTGATACAGCTAGGCAACAGCCTTTTCTCATATACTCCAAATTGCAAGTCTGGAACAACAAACCATGGACAGCTACAAGATCTGCACAGTGTCAGTGTCTATCATGAAAGAAGTAAAGGGAAACAATGGAGAAATGACCAACATGAGAACAAAAGAACTTCAAAAGCTAAAAGATACTGGGAAGATTGACAAGCCAGTCTGAGAACACCAGCTGAAAATGAAAAGAGTTTTGTCTCCTCCAATAGTAACTAGATGCATGGGGCCTGAGATAAGGCCTGAAGGGTCTGCAGCATTCTAGTCTTTATGAGCTTTTGAAGATGGTCAACCATGGCTCCCTTCCAGATATGACATAAGACTGGGGAGAAAAGTGCCACAAGCAAAATCAAAACTAAACAGGACAGAAACAACAGAGATAAAGAAAAGAGATATAAAAGGTGGAGGAGGAGAACAGAGCCAGGATTTCTCACAGAGCAAGCCACCATGCTTCTGCTAACAATGCACTAAAGCAAGAGGGGATTCAACTTCTTTCAAATTTTAAAATGTTTTTAAAGACAGGATCTCACTATGTTGCCCAAGTTGATCTCAAACTCCTGGTCTCAAACTCAAGTGATCCTCCTGCCTCAGCGTCTTGAGTAGCTGGACCAAAGGCAACATGCTACTGCACCTAGCTGAAAATTCAACTTTTTAATGTTAGGAAAGCTATTTTAATCAAATTTACATTTTCAAGTTCAGAAAATTTAATTTTATATATAATTGTATATTAGAAAAACATTCAGGCAAATTCCCACATAAAGTTACTATTAATATAAAGAAAAAGAAACTAAGGTATAGAACCACATCTCTCCAGTGAGTAAAACCATGTCTGAATGACATGCTTAATAAATTAATTAAAACTATAATGTGCTATATTAAAATAAAGTAAAATATATAAATAAAATTAAATAATATAAAAAACATAAATCAGAATTGGAAAAACTCAGACATCAGTTATAGAATTCAAAATAAAATAAACATTAGCTTAAAAATTGACTATAGCAGAAGAAACACAAAAGTAAATAAACACAAAAATAATACCTTTAGAAAAAAATTCAAATATAAAGAAATTAAAACAGAGATTCGAGAAGAAAAAAGCTTCTACAAACAAGTGAGGGACACTGAACACAGGAAAAAAAGGTCTAAAATATATATAATGGGAGTCTCTGAAAAGAAAGTCAAAGCAAAAAAAGAGATATTTAATATTAAAATTAAAATAAAATATTTAAAATTAAAATAATTTAATTTTAAAATTTAAATAAAATATTTAATATTAAAATCTCTTGTTCAAGAAGTTTGTGAAATAAAAAGTTGAAAATGGTTTTTGAAAGAAAATAACATACACTTGATAATATTGATCCAGCACGATCAACAGTAAGATATGTTCTAGTTACAGTATCAATCTTTAAAAAAAAGAAAAGAAACACACTTTGGGCATCTAGGCAAAAAGAGTTATGTATTATATCGGACTTATGAATTATATGAATTGCAAAGGAAATAAAATTAGGTTACTGTTAGACATTTTTTCTATAATGATTTTTTTCTTGCCAAATAAAAATGTAGCAATGTATTTAACGTGCTTTAGAAAAGAAAAAGTGAATCAAAGATTTCATATGCAGAAAAACTAATATTCAAATATACAGTCACATATAAACTGTTGTCACCATGCAAAAACTCAGAGAATATTGTGACTCTGACTTTTTTCTAAGGAATTTACTAGACATCAAGCATCAGACAACCAAAACAACCAAGAAGGCATTGCTATGGGAAAGGAATACATAGATGTAATACAGAGGAGAAATATCAGAATTATTTTATGAGGTATTTTATACTGCAGGAATAAGCATTTCTGGAGCTCATATTGTGGTCTCAAGTAGTATTTCCTATGAAAGAAATCAAGACTTCATAGAGAGATGGCTAAATATAGGATGTCTAATCTAGAATATTTTATTGTTCCAGATAGACGAAAGTCATCAAATGTGGGAGACGGTGGAAAAGAAGACATTGGTCAAAGGGTTTGAAGTTTTACTTAGACGGAGGAATAAGTTTCAGTGATCTATTGCAAAACATGGTGACTATAGTTAAAAATAATGTTTTGTATATTTCAAAATTGCTAGAACAGTAGATTTTAAACATTCTCACCATAAAAAATGATGCGAAGGTGTGATGATAGTTATGTTAACTGGCTTGATTTACTCTTTCTACTATGTATATATATCAAAACATCACATTGTACCCCATAAATATATATAATAATTGTTAATAAAAATAAGTTTTAAAAAATAGAAAAGAGAGAGACTATGTATCAAAATCAATATTTGAAGTAAGATTGGCTAAGAATTTTACAGATATAATGAAATACACCAATTTAAGGAGACCTATATTATTAGGAGTAATATTTTATTTCTTTTCTTTCTTTCTTTTTTTTAATTGGGGGAAAACTACAAAGCATTTACAGTACAATGTTTACAGTCACAATTTGTAGTGAGCTGATTTCCCAAAATATATTACCACTCAAGTTGTCTTATCTTGTTACATTCAAAAACCT
>CAUYRT010073789.1:0-53499 GCA_963574885.1 Lepilemur ruficaudatus | reverse complement strand
TGTGGGCGGATTGCTCAAGGTCAGTAGTTTGAAACCATCCTGAGCAAGAGCGATACCCCGTCTCTACAAATAATAGAAATAAATTAATTGGCCAATTAAATATATATATAGAAAAAATTAGCTGGGCATGGTGGTGCATGCCTGTAGTCCCAGCTACTTGGGAGGCTGAGGCAGGAGGAGTGCTTGAGCCCAGGAATTTGAGGTTGCTGTGAGCTAGGCTGATGCCACAGCACTCTAGCCCAGGCAACAGAGTGAGACTATGTCTCAAAAAAAAAAAAAAAAAAAAAAGAGGTCTGTGGACAGCATCCAGGGCATGGGTGGATTTGGATGAGAGATAAATTACACATTTATTTTCACTACCATCTAGTTGAAATGTAGCTTTTCATTCAATCATGAATGTATCCAACAAACTACAGTAATATTAACGGGATCAATGGCTTTGTCTCCAGTAGAAATCATAGATATTTTCATATCATATTACAGTGTTGTAGCTATCTCAAAATATAGTTTATGTTAATTATTACTTAGAATTTAGAATAGGCCTGTTGCCAGATCATGTTATTTCAAATGTCATTAGAGAAGCACACATACAGCTACGGCACAAACTTTTTCTTTTTAACATGTTAATAACTTCACTGAATTTAAAAAGATTATTTGGGGAGGGGAGAGGGCTTGGCAGATGTCAAAATGGTCCATGGCACAAAAAAGATTAAGAACCTCTGTCCCAGAGGCAGTAATGTGCTGCTTAGTGATTGAAAATTGGCTTTCAGGGATGAGGAGGGGCGGAAAAAAAAAACAGATTTGTAGTGTGTGCGAATTTCCATGGTGTAAATACTCCCACTGTGGCCAATTTCAAGCTACAAGAGCCAGCCCCAGCATACCACTAAAAGTTTCTCCTCCATCAATGATTTAGGTCAACAAATGTCATGGAAGTGAATGATAGAACTCCACTGATTTCCCACTGAAGAGGTCTGAAAGTTAGAGAAGAATCTCATTTAGATTTGGGTAATATTTTTAGCTGTGATATGGAACAGCACTTTATTAAGTGTGCCTTACTGTGATCCCCTGGGAGCAATGAGCCATGTCTTTATCTTCAACTAATTCATTGTATAACACTCATGACCCACGTGGTCCACTCCTGGCCCTTAATTTTGTCATGTAGGATGTTTCATGATACACAGACCAAAACAGTTTATAAACCCCTTTACTGTGTTTTAATGGAGTGAGCTGACGAGAGACAGCACTCAAAAATAATGCTGAATTGATATTACTATTTCTCTGCAGCCCCTATCAGGGGAGCTTGCTTGACTGTGGTGTTCATTGGTCTGTGAGGAAATCTTAATATAGAAACAAAGAGTTCAGCTTGTCCAAAGTGCCCTAATTCTGACTTTATGTGGAATACAATTTCTGCCCGTTAGCTTTGCAATCACCGTGTTGATACTGAAGAGGCCATCTGAAGTGCTCCACCCTAAGGTAAACCTTTCCTCTAGACACTGCAGTCAGGGCTCCAGGTTAAAAATAATTTTAAGCGTACCTTTAGCTTCTGTGTTATTATATGAAATGTTTAAAACAGGGTCACAGAAAGCAAAGACTGATTCCATCTTCATTTCCAGGTCATTTCTATGATGTTTTGCCCATCTGGTTATCTCCTAAACCTAAAATAAGTCTCAAAGAAAATATATCTTACTGTTTCTGACTACTTTCAATTATAAATAGAGCCAAATCAGATAATAAATAGTTTCCATTGGGAATCTTTGCCAAGAATGTTAAATCTAATAGTGCAGTTAAAGAAAATTGAACTGAAAACAATTTAATTGCAATTTTTTTTTTTGCCTAAACAGTCATATAAGGGCAAAATACTTTAAAACTTAAAGTCAGTGCTGCATCTTCGGTGTGTGATGAATTGCTGTACAACTTTTCTGTTCACACCATCTTTGCTTTTTCCTTTTCTTCTCTTTATAAGAACTGCTGTCCCACTTACTGTTCCATACACTCTGCTACTTCTATCATAGATCTTGAAATCACTGATTTTATATGTATAGTTGAAGCCTTCTTGCCTCATGCAATTGAGATTGTTAATTGAAAAAGACAGTCAAACTGCCTCAAACATTTTATTTTAAATTAAAGCATAAGTGTGCATTGATTTGTGAATTTTTAAAAATACAGTTAAGGTGGGCCTGCTGATTGGACTGAAGCATTGTGTTTCTTTTTAAAGCATACCCATAATGCACCACCTCAATTCTTCTAGATTATTACAGTTCCCCTTAATCATTTACTGTCATCTCTCCCATACTAATTCAAAGACATTTTCCTTAGCAATTCACTTTTACAAAGCATTTGACTTAGTTGTTCTAAAAATACCAACTCTCTTTTCATACCCATTTCATTAATTTACATATCGTTCAATTAAATTACATAATTGCAATTATTGGTGCAACTGGCATAAAGAGATTGAGAACAAACACAGCTGCCTTTAAGTCCACTACACCTCAGCCGGTGGGAGGAGCAACGGGCAGGTAGACCAGGAAGGAAATTATCATCGCATATTCCGGCACCTCCCTCAAGGTATTTGTAACTACTGGCCAATCCAGTTAGTCGGGTAAGTGGAGGTCAACTAAAAGGCCTTCTGGGTACACGTGTGTTTTCCTCTCTTTATTGTAAGACCCAGAGATCCTGTCAAACTTCTTAATACCACCCAGAACCAGAGCAAAAGGATGAACACAAACTAAGCATGAAAACTTATTAACATTTAAATAAATTGGAAACATTTTACAGCCTTCCTGAGCCAGTTCATTTCAATAACCACAGATAAATGTTTTTAGATTTCAGATTTCTAAATGCAATTTCTAAGCACCAACAGTATACTTGATATTGGTCCTTCTAGGAGACTGGCAGTCCAAGCTGATAAACTGTACCGAGCTTCAAGGTTACAGGACATGAACTCTTTTATCCTTTTGATCTCTGCATTAACGTGTAAAGTAATTTTCACCACAGCTGCAGGGAAGAGCTTCAGTATTAGTATTTGCAGAATCCATTGGTTTTCTGACCATGTAGCTTTTATTTTCTTTTGATTTCTCTTTTTATCGTATGCTGCACAAATTTCCAGCTGAGGGCCAGTCAAAGGAATTTTTGCCTCAGTAAAAAAATTATTGTCAAAGGTCTCTCTTTTTCTGCTGCACAATTTTGAAAGCTACTATTTGACAGTCACCTTAGGAGGCTCTTGATTGTTGAAAAAAGCAAATGTATCAAAAATTAACAAGATTCCTGAAAAGCATAAAATGAATACTTTCAGATGAATGGAAAGTGAATACTTCCTCTGAATAAGAAAGTGATAACTCTACTTGTCTTATTTTAGCTCTGTTAACTCTTTCTTTTCTTCAAGGTGTCATTAGAGGACAATTACATGGTTTCGCCATACTTACCTTGAACTTTAAAATGTCTGACTAACTTTGACAACTAGCTAGATGTCCAGCATTTCCTAATACTCAAAACTCTAACTGTTTGTAATCAAACCAAATTTACCAATGTCCATCTTTCAAGCACTTCTTGTATCAATTAACTTTTTTTAAATTTTAGGATATTATGGGGGTACTACACACATTTTGGTATCACAAGGATGGAAAAACATGCACCACATGTACTTACCATCAAACTGGTACTAACTGATCAACACTAAGGTGGTCACGTGGTAGTAATACTCACTGGGTGCTGGTCAGCTTGGGGGCGTGGGGGGTAAACTCAATTCACATTTTTAATAGTCCTCCTAAATTTCCACTTTATACAGTCTCCCAAGATTATTTCTTCAACCCAAATTGCAGCCTAATTATTCGAGCCTGATACATTAAGTATATATAACATCCACTTCAACTGAATGGAGGTGCTTGACATCTCACAAAAGACAATTCCTTGCTTATCACTTCCTGCCGTGGGTGGTTGGCTGGTGTCATCTCAATTTTATAAGCAAGATAAAATTGAGGCAGTAAAGTCAAAGCATTTTCTGAATTCTCCCTATAGATTTTCCAAGTCAGTATATATTAAATAGCTATTTCTGTTTTGTCATTTCTTTTCCTCTGGTGATTTGTTCTTGCCCTTTACTTTTGCTCATTAACACCTCTATTAGGGGGTACAGAGGAGCAAGGGAAGGAGATAAAATTCCAGTGAGGTCATTTCCCCAGACACTCACTGGTTAAAGCAGAGTCCCAAGAGGCCAGTTTTGAGAGCTGGATTTTCTTCATGGTCCAGATTATCCTGGACAGATGCAACTTTGCTCCAAGGCTACAGACCACAACGCCATCTCCTGCCACATTTGTTGTACTGTGGCCCATGGGCACGAGGGGGGACCAGGCCAGTGAGTAGAGATGACTCAGGAAAATCCTGTCTCACCTCTAGAAAAATAAGTGGATGTGTGAGTCATTCTTATCCTGAGAATTGCAGAGCTTTTCACTTGTTAACTTCCTGGACTAAAAGTCTGTCAGGACACAAGGCTGTATCTGCCGCTTAAAATAGGTTTTGAAGATTGCTTGTTATGTTTTTTTCCCTTCATCCTCTGCAGTGTTATTCAAAGCAAAATCAACTGTGAGCTTTTGTAGAACCCAAGGCTAAGAAAGGTTTTTGCTTTCTTAAACGGTTGAAAAAAAATTAAAAATAGTATTTCATGACACATGAAAACTACATGAAATTCACATTTGAGTGAATTCATTGGCCATAAATAAAGTTTTATTGGAACAGCCACCCCATTTGTTTATGTATTGTCTGTGGCTGCTTTTGTGCTACACTGGCAGAGCCAAGCAGTTGCAACTGAGACTATGTGGCCTGCAAAGATGGAAATATTGGCTATCTGGCTCTTTCCAGAAAGTTTGCTTTCCCCTGCTTTTTCTCATTCTGCACAAACATTTCTGCTATCCTTACCACCTCAAAATTCATGTGCTTTCTTTATTACTTTCCATTTGTGCAGATTATTTTGTTGCTCTTGAAATCATAAATCAGGTGCTTACCACCATAAAAATGTTTTTTCTCTCTATTTTTATAAAGTACTACGTGATTCTCAGGGTTTTCAGAAGATCATAAAAACAAATGATACATCTCTTCCAGATGGTTAATATAGTTTAATATGTGTGCACATGGACTTATGACACTGCTACTAGATTTTTTTCATACTTTCTCAAGTGCTAAAATTAAATGAATTTTGCTTCTGACCCATAATTAAGATGTTATTCAGTGAAACAGGAACTAAAACCATTTATACTGTATTAGGAATAAATTCAAAATACGTGAGTTTGTATTATCATTATTTTCCAGAAGAATAATTTCAGGCAATTGGACACCCTTTTTGGAGAATATAAGGAATAGTTTAAACAGCTCTGGGTGTGGCCTTCTAGCCCTGAACAGATGCTATCAGCAAGCTAGCTTTCTGGAGCTGGGAGTGTACTGCTCAAGGAGGCGGCCATCTTAGGGCCCCAGGAAGTTCAGTGCTGGCACCACTGCAGGAGGAAGTGGGGAGACTCCAACCCCAGAGGGCTCAGGAATGGGGCTTCTTGACCTGCCCTTGGCGATGCCCACCCCCATCCACGCCACCCATAAGCGGGGGGAATGGGAGGCTGGTTCTCTTACTTTGGGTTTTCCCAGAAGCACAGCTGGAGACATATTCTGATACAAGGAGTGTATTTGGGAGGCGATCCCAGGAACCAACACTCCAGAAGTCAGGAAAGTTAGACAGAAAAGGGAAGACAGACAGTGAAGGGCGAGCCACTGAGCACACTCCCATGGCAGGCGGCTTGAGCATCATCCTACTGGGAAACTCTAGGAAAAGGCCTCCCACACAGGCCCCAGAGTTACCTGCCCGAGGGGCCAGGAATGTTATTTCTTCAGCGCTTTCATCCTGCCCTGACTCGTTTCAGAGAAAGTCTTCAGGCAACGCAGTTAGAAGTTGGTCAGTGGGCACCAAGGAGGTCAGGCCCCAGGGTGTGGATGGGGTACCAACAGCATCTGCTCCCGCTGCTTTCCTGCCAGCCCCACAAGGACCTCTTTCTGGAACCCAGGCTGCTTTTAGGAGGATGGCAAGGGTGGGAGCAGATGCAGGCAGCAGCCAGCCTGTTCTGCAAGGCCCTCTCTCCCACTCCTCTGTCCCTTAACTCTCTTGCCACTGGATTGGCTAAGGGATGGAGACTCGAAAAGATAAGTTAGATGGTACAGTCCCTGCATTGTCACTGGACAACATGGGAAGCAGGATTGAAGAGCCCTTGGTTCTGGTCCCAGGTCTACCAATGCAGAACCCTGGCAAGGCAAACAGCTTTCTCTAGGTGTCACATTCCTCACGCTCATAAAATGAGAGTTGGTTGGGTCTCAAACATTTTTTCTTGACTAGACTCAACAAGCAACACATATACAGCCCCTCAGTATAGGAAAAAACCAACTTTGAGATTTCTCAGAGGCCACTGGCACTGCAAAGTCCCCTTCCAACTCCACCTCCCAGGAGACAGACAGATTCCTGTTCCCCTTAGAGCCCACCACCGTAGCTCCATCCCTTCATCAGTATGGAGGTTGCCGACGTCCTAGCAAGCTGTCAACACACATAACTGTGCCTGGACCTTTTGTCTGGGCACCAATGAAATGGCTGTGTCAGGACTGGGGTTCATATTCTCCTGCCTCACTGAACATTCTGTAAGCTGAGAGGCACCCGCCCTGGGCATACCTGTGCTGGGATATAGAGAGAGCTGGAGTGGGAGGAAAGGAGACATAGTACTCAATTACATGAAGTGGTTTCATCCTACCTTTTCTCCCTTGAGTAGTTTAAATTAAACTGCAATTGAACCCAAAGCGACATGCCCACAACTTACCAATATAAACATCTCCAGATATGGTATAAATGAAGCTTGTCCACCCTGGAAAGTTAAGCCAGCAACATTAAAATGTTAGTGTCCATAATGCCAAAAAGAGCATATATATTTTTTCTTTTCTTTTATATATATATTTAAAGATTTAAGTTCTGTGAGCTGTTTAAAATACGTACTCACACACTCACATATGTTCTCTCTCACACACACAGAAACACACCCCTAAACCTAAATGACTTGGCCCCAAATGTTTAAGAACCACCCCAAAGTAGACAGCGTACAATTCACTTGGCTGTATATCTATATGCCAAAAGTTGTGTTAACAAACAAACTGTGCCTTCCAATTCTAACATCATGCTATTAACTGCAACAGTCCAGTCTGGCTTTATCTTCAGTTTGTTGTGCCTCCAGGTTGTTTGAAGTGTGAAGATTATACTAGAAATATGCTTTTTTTATACTTAGTTGCATTCTAGTTTCCAGTAAAGTCATTCCTTTTTATCTATCCTAAAATAGAATATACATCAGTTCCAAGGATGCAGGGATGCATGATCTTTGAGGTATAAATGGGTTTCAGATGGCCTGTGAACCCCCTGGAATCACTCACATGATTTTTCAAGTCTGTACACTTTTCTGGGAAGAGGGTATATAGAATTCCCCAGATTCCTTCCATGACCTGTGGGGCCAAGAGCTCAGAACCCCTGACTACCTGCCATTTGCAGTCTCAGCACCAGCACTTGATTTTCATGGATGCTTATGCAGGGCAGCCATGGCTCAGAAGAGATGCTGTGTTTCCACTGAGAGACATGAATCTAGAAACGGCATGCTCAAAATGGAATTAGGATATCCCTCCATGTGCCTTCAGTGGAAAAGGAGATCTGGAAAGGGAACACAGGGCAGAGTTCAAGACTGGAAGGACCAGGCCCACACTGGAGTCTGTGTAGGAGTCAACTTGATGACAGAGTAAATAAAGGCAGGCACAGAAGAGCAAGGAGGACAAAACACACCTCTAAGGACATGACTGTGATGGTGCACGGGCTGGAACACCCAATCGGGCACAAAAGAAAAGCTCTGATAAAACTTAACATAAATCGAGTCTCGTTAAGAAAGTCTTAGAGATAGCAAAACAAACATACTTGGGTGGATGCCAGAGGATATATTTTCATCCTCCTATTTCAGTTTTTCCTCTCTGAGATTTTGCTAGAATGAGTTTAGGCCCTCTAGAAGCAATGCTATTTATTCATAGCTCACGCATTCTTCTTCTCCCTTGTTGACCCACTTGCTTAGTCTTCCAAGCTTGGTCTACTGCCATTTATTGAACATCTACCATGAGCATGCATTGTGGGTGGAGATACAAAGATGAATAAAGCATAGCCGGGGTGTTCAAGTTGTGCACCTTTGGGAAGGGAGGTTTGTGGTAGATGCTGAAAACACATGCCAACAATTTACAGCCCGGTTCAAGTCTTGCATGGATGGGCTGGCTCTGCTGGAGCACTTCTTTCTCTGTTTTCTAATGAATGCTGAGTTTTCCTATTCCTATTTAGCCTGATTTATAATCATACTCTACAACAAAACCCCTTTCTTCTCTGCTTTTTCAAAAATTTTGTCGTTGAAAATTGTTTAAATTTCTTTTTTTTTTATTTCATGAAATTATGGTGGTACAAACATTTTGGTTACGTGTTATGACTTTGCCACATTCCAATCATGATTTGAGATGTGCCCTTTCCCTTCCCCCCTACAATGCTCACCGCGTCCATTAGTTGTGACTTTACCCACCCCCAACTTCCCTACTCCCAAAGAATATTACTACTGTGTGAGCACCTTGGTGTTGATCAGTCAGTGCCAGTTTGATGGCGAGTACATGTGGTGCCTATTCTTCCATTCTTGTGATACCTCACTTTGGAGGATGGGCTCAAGGTCTATTCCAGGAAAATATAAGAGATGCTAGATCACCGTCATTTTTTATAATTGAGTAGTACTCCACTGTATACATATACCATATTTTATTAATCCACTCATGGATTGACGGGTACTTAGGTTGTTTCCACATCCTTTCTTTTTCAAAGCACAAATAGCTTTATTTTTCTGATTGTAAAAAAGTAACACATCAATTTAAAAATATTTTTAAAGTGTAAAGGTGTGGGACATCTACACTGAAAATCTTTCTGCAAACATCATACCTACCCTGACATAAAAATTGCTAGAAATTTGGTATTTGTGCTTTCAGGTTTTTTTTTCTTTTATGCACTATACATTATTTCCTTAAAAACTAGAACAAATTCAATGTTCTACTTTGGATACCTTTCTATGTCAAAACAATAGAGAAGTAACTCATCCTTGGGAAAAACTGCACAGCATTCCATTGTAAGAGTGTGGTAATTTATATAAGTAATCCCTTCTTCATGGTTTAAAGGTGTTAAAAATTGTTTCTACATTTGACAAAACGTTACATTTCTCAATTGCTCAACTAGGTTTTTATTTGGGATCATTTGATTGTTCTAATCTCATTTCTTCTCCACCTCCTTTGCTTCCTACTCACCCTTCAAGCAGAAAGTCTGTTTCTTTCCTTCTTTATCTTTTTACATGATCCAGAGGGACCAGACATTTGCTTAAAGGAAAGGCCAACTCAATGTATTAAGTGCATTCACCTATTTTTACTGCCTGTAAAAGTTTCCTATTAGGCTACAGAGTCCATCTTCGCCAATAATAACACAATTCATCTTGCTGGTTGGAAAGCACAGTGTTCGAGAGAATGAAACAGGAACAGGGGCAATTTACTTTTCTTCTTTTTAGCATGGTATCTATCTGCCCTTGCTTCGATTAAACCTTGTTTAATTTCCATTGAGCATTGTTTGTTAAGGCTACTTCAAAAGAAAACAAAAGCTAAACTGTGTGAATGCTTACTATAAGTTTAACAACTGTCACAATTTATTAGAATTCTTTCTGTGCCAAGAGCAGGATTGCATCAGCAAAGAGCTCTCTTTAGGAGAGTTTCAGGTCCTTCTTATCTTTCTTTCTTCCTTCCCCCACCTCTCCTCCCACTTTTATGTCCTACACCAGGAATTGATGCCATCCCCAAATTTTTATTGCTCTGTCAGAGGTCACAGCCCCAATAATTTCCTTTCTCCCACAAATAAGGTCTCCAAGCTACTGTCTCTTTGCAGCTGGGAAGCTCTTCCGTTCCCTTGGGCGATGACAAATAAAATGAGCTGGGAGGTCACATTTTCATTCAGGTCCCACAGGATGGTTAAGTCAGCAACACATTTAAGTCAAACCTCCTTTAGCCAAACAGAAAGAACGTACAATTTTTCTTTTAAATATGTAAATCATTTTCTGTGGCATTTGCTCTCATTTGCAAGGAGGCTCCTAATTCTTGCAAATGTCCTTAGTGAGAGCTTTTCTTGGCCTACATTCCTTGCCTTAACCCGCCTCATTTTCCTCTGGCCTCCGTCTTAGAGTTCATTATTCCAATGGACTTACAACTATTAATACTCCCTATACATGTATGTGCAAAGAAAGTAGAAGTACATGACCTGGTGACACATCAAGTCCACAACAGACATCAGCTCTGAGGAAGGAAGGAGAGAAGACATCGGGTCTAAGGAGAGAATGCCCCTTTCCCCAAACTCCGGGTCACACTGGTAGCCAGACCCCCAAAGCGGCTTTGGTTCCTGAGGACCTCCACCTCACCCTCCTGGAAGCCCCTGGAAGTTCAACTTCGGCAGGCAACTCCCTCACCTTGGACCTCACGCCTGGCCTCCTGGGACAGGAGGCAGACCTGCCTGGTTCTCCCCTCCCCCTCCTCATTCCACCAAATTATTTTTTATTTTTTACTCTAAAATAATTTCAGATATACAGAAAAGTTGCAAAAATACCACAGAGAATTCTCATATACCATTCACTCAGATTTCCCAAAAGCTACCATGCTACCACATATGCTTTATCATTCTTCTTGTTATAAATATATGTCATTCTTTTTGGGAAATATTTGAGAATAACCTGCAGACATGATGTCCCTTTACCTTGAAATAATTTTCAGTATGTATTTCCTAAAAACAAGGATATTTTCCTACCAAACCATAGTGTACTTATAAAAATTATGAAACTAGTATCAACACAATACTGTTATCTATGTACAGATATTCAAATTATGTTAATTGTCTGAGTAATGCCTTCTATGGAAAAAGGAAAAGCAAATTTTTAGGTCAGGATCTAATGTAGTTGTCATGTCTAATCTTCTTCCATCTGAAACACTTCCTCAGTCTTTCTTTCATTAAAAGCACTGACCAGTTATTTTATAGAATGCCCCTCAGTTTGGGTTTGTCTGATGTTTCCTCATCATCGTACCAAAGTGTTTGCTAATTTCTTTTCCTCTCAGATTTACAGAAGAATTTTCAGTTATTTTTAATACTTTAATTTTTTAATTCAGATGAACAGAAAGGATGAAATAATGAACATATATGTTTGCCATATTTATTTCATATCTTTCTTTTCTTTTAAGATAAAACCATACAAATGAAAAAATAATGGCCCCTAACTGGTTGCCTCCAATCCATTTTCTACACACAGTGAGTGAATTGGACCTTTCTAGAAGCCCCACTTATAATCCTTCAATGCCTCCCTGTTCCCCCAGGACAAGCCCAGACTCCTGTCCCTGGCAGACAGACTCCTCTCAGTCTGGTCCTGCACTTCTCCCCTATCATCGCCCCTCTGCCCGTCCTGCCTCCATATTTAATTCTAGCCCAGAAAAATCTCTCTTGGGGAGCAGAGGAAGGATAGGGGGCGCAAATCTTAAAGGGGCTTTGTGGAGACATGGAAAACAAACCAACTAAGCAACCATAAAACAATAACAAAAACAAACAGAAAGAAAAACAAAAACAAACAAACAGGCAGAAAGCGCAGGTTTAAAAATCAGCGCATCACCCTTGGGGAGATCTGGGACTAGACTCTCAACCTTTTCGAGCCTGTTTGCTGGTTTGTAAAATAAGGAAAGAACAGGTTCAGCACAGGGCTGCTGTAATGACCAAGTGGCACTGTATATCTGTATAAACATATAAATGTCCGTATTCATCTATATATACATATGTGTGTTATATGTTTTTAACCTTCTCTACCCAATGCCTGGCACTTAGGAGGTGTATAACAAATAGTAGTTCCCTTTCCTGCCCCTTTCTTCTCTTCCTACTTTCCTCCAAATTTATGCAGGTCAGGAGGTTACATGCTTCTGATGAGACTGTGACCCAGGCCAGAGAAGGATCATCGCCATGGAGACGGCCCCATGGTCCCCACCGCACCGCCCTAGACACCAAGCTAACTAGTCTCCTCTTGGACTGCACCACACACTGAGCAAAGCTTGGGAGGGTCACTGTTCCCCAAAATGTCCTCAACCAGAATCTCATGGCACTTAGGATGCTGTTTGTGTCCCACTGAACACTACAGCCTAGAATTGGTGACATAAGGTGGGTTTTCTGATCACGTAGCAACTCAGAGCTCACTATTAGATCTACAAGCTTGCCAAGAATTAGCATTTAACCCCCTTCTTATAACTAATCATAAACAGCATGAGAAAGAGAGGGGTTGATTCTGTAGCTCTGCAGTCTGGGAAAGAAGTTATTACATGAACTTGAGGAAATTGCATCCAAGAAAACAAGAGAATGCCCATTTTACCAAATTTGATTTATTTTACCAATAATAAAATGCCCAACTGTATTGCACAGAATGGTACAAACATGAAGACACCTGAAACAACTGGTTTTCCAGAATGCACTTCATATATTATGGAATGATCATACTACAGGTTGTGTTTTTAAGCCATGGGCATATGACATTAAAAGTTGTCTCTCAAGATCCTAGATTTTAAACAAGAACAATTGCAACCTATAGGACAACACTCCCTTATGGTTTGGCCCACATTCATAATACTGAACATTAATTACATCAGAAGCTATCAGAAAAACTAAGAAATAAACGAAATTTAACATTTCGAATAAGAAATATATTAGCAATATATGCTCTCTGGAATGTAAACTCTCAGAATACCACCTTCTGTGTGCCCAGAATGGTGCCTGGCCCACTGGAGGACAAACTCTGCGATTATTTTCTTGCTAATAAAATATTAAGAAAAAATATATTAGAATCCCTTGGAAGCTTATTCTATTCTTTATTTTTTAATTTTTAATTGACACATAATAATTGTATCCTGCTCTTTGGAGACTTAAGTTTACATGGCGGCACTATGTTTTCCCACCAACACGATATTTAATATAATATTTAACTAAAGTAATCCACGGTACTATTATTTCTTGGTTTTATCTGAACAGAACTTGTCTCCTCTTCAAGTATAAATATTCACAGCTAGTTTTTAATTGCTCAGAAAAATTCAGAAAATAATTCAGATATGTAGACACAATATATTTAGAGCTATAAAATAGGAGCTGTTTTAGGCATTTGAACTTAGATTGAAGCCACATTTATAGACTGTTAAGATCTAAAATATACAGGTTTTAAGGGTTAACTAAAGGTTCAGAAAACAATAGAAACCTCAATATTAGCAGGGAAAGTCATAAATACCCTTAAGATTATTTCAGGACATATTTAAATACTTGACTGTTTTTATGAGAAAAACATTTTTAAATAGCACCTACAAAATATGAAAAAATCCCACCCCTATCAAAATTGAAATGTATTTAAATTCTTAGAATAGTTTCTTAATTTAGATTGATCATCAATTTAATCTGTTCTCTCCTAAAGATGACATATGAGAAAAACACAACAAAATTTTCAAACTGGTGAGATTATTAATTTAAAAATTGTCAAGAACAGTCATTTTTTTTAACATATCTGCAAAATCTTGGATTTATTTACCAATATGCCCAAGGCACTACTAATAGGGTATTGGTCACTAAAAGCCCACTAATTTGTTTGGTTCAGGACAAGATGGCAGTTAAGAGTCCTAGTGAAAGTTAGACTGTGTGGGTTGGAATCCCCAACACTCACTAGCTAATTAATCTCAAGTAAGTTACTTAAACTTTTTGTACCTCAATTTCTTCATTTGAAAAATGAGATAATCACAGTCCTTACCTCATGGGGATGTGAGGATTACAGGTGTTAATATGCAGAAAATTCTTAGAGCAGTTTCTAGCAAATAGGAGGCATTTAATAAATGATAGCTGTGATGATTATTTTACTATAGGATGATTCAGTGAATTGAACTGAAAATGTTAATGACATCCGCATCATGGGTTTTTGTCATTTTTTCCTCTTTCTCAAAACCATATTTTTAAAAAACGCAATTGTACCTTACCACGCGTGAAAACCAGTTCCATCAAAGGATATAAAATTTGAGTTAGACAGTAGGAATAAGTTCAAGAAATCTATTGTACAACATGGTGACTATAGTTAATAACAATGTATTCTATTTTTGAAAAATGCTAAGAGAGTGGATGGTAAGTGTTCTCATCACAAAAATGACAACTATGTGAGGTGATGCCTACATAGTTAATTAGCTAGATGCAGTCATTCCACGGTGTATATATACTTCCCAACATATTGTATACTATAAATATATACAATTTTATCTGTCAATTGAAAAAAATAATAATAAGAGAAAACCAATTCCAGGTGGAATAAATATACCAATATGAAAGGCAAAACAACAAAGCACCTATAATAGAACATTTTTATGATCTTGGGTTAGGGAAAGAATATTAAAGAAGCCACAGAAAGCACTAATCATTAAGGAACAAATTGATACATGTAAGGAAGTTTTATTAAAATATAGAAAAATATAATAGTATAGAAGAGTAAAACACAAAGCAAAAGGGAGAAGATATTTGCAACACAAATAACTGACAATGACTAGCATTCAGAATATATAAAAAGCTCTTACAAATCAATATGAAAAAGACAACCCACCCAAAGGAAAATGATATGAAACTTCTTGCTGGCTAATTTTATATTTCAGGCTCTGGTTCAAGTTAATCACTGCTTTGAAGACTTATTGATTTACATTCATAACTGTTATGTGTATATTGTAAGTATGAAGGAAACTGTGATTGAATATTCTAATGTACTACTGGTAAGTAGAGAGCTCTGCAAAAAACTACCCATGAATTAAATCATGTACTTGGTGTAGTGAACAAAATCAGCTTTTGCTCTTTCTATGAAAACATCTCAAAATCTAAAACTCTACATGAATCATTCATGTATGGGGCATTCTCCTTAAAAATAGAGAATGACTATGAAAAGACATTTAGGCAGGAAGTCTGAGGAAAACTCACCACGTATTTTTCCAGGCTTGCTCAAATCACTATTTGTTTTTGAGTCATTGACCATATGGAAAAATGGGTCGTACTTTCAACCAAGATCATAAATGTGGTGGTATAGACTCTAAGACATCCACATGACCCTGCTTCCTGGTATTGCCCTGTGCAATCCCCTCTCTCTGAATGTGGGCTGCACTTAGTGACTTGCTTCTAGCCAGGAGACTACAGCAATAGTGATGGGATGTCACTTCTGAGATTAGGTTACATAAAGACTCTGGCTTCCATCTTGCTCATCCACTTTTGCTCTCTCATTTGCAATTCTGATGAAGCCAGTGACCATGTTGTGAGCTGTCCTACGCAGAGGTCCACATGGCAAGGAACAGAGAGTAGACTCTGGCCAACAATCCTCAAGAAACTGAATGCTGCCAACAGCCACATAAGTATGAGCTTGGAAGCACATCCTTCCCAGTCTAGCCTTGGGATGACTGCAGCCCTACCTGACACCTTGATCACAGCCTTGTAATGGTCCCGGAGCCAGAGGACACAGCTAAGTTGTGAGACACTGTGAGATAATACATGTTGTTTTAAGGCATTAGGTTTTTGGGTAATATGTAGCATATAGAAAATTAATACTATAAGACTTATTTAAATATATACCAATGTGACTCACTAAGCAATGACTGTATAAGTGGCATTAAAATCTACTTTTTAATTGAGGAAGATGCAGGTTCTTTCCTTTTTTCCCTTTGAAAGTAAACACAGAAGCAAAAATATTATGGGCAATATTTAAGAGGGTGTATCAGTTTTCTATTGCTGCTGTAACAAATGTAGTGCCTTAAAACAATAAAAATTTATAATCTTGTAGTTCTGGAGGTCAAAAGCTCAAAAATGGGCCTTGTGGGTCTAAAATCAGGGTGTCAGCAGGACTGTGTTCCTTCGGGAGGCTCTCGGAAAGAGTGTCTTTCCTTGCCTTTTTTAGCTTCTAGAGGCTGCCCCTAGTCCTTGGCTTGTGGTCCCTTACATTTTCAAAACCAGCAATCATGTCACTCTGACCTCTGCTTCCATTGTCACACTCTGACTCCCCTGTCTCCTTCTTTCACGTATACAGACTCCTGTGATGACCCTGGGCCCACTTGGATTATCCAGGCTAATCCCCCCATCTTGAGAGTCTTCATTTAGTCACATTTTCAAAGTCCCTTTTGCCATGTAACATAACATATTCACAGGTTCTGGGAATTATTGCACGAACATCTTTGAGGACTATTACTCTGCCTACCACAGAGGGGTAGACTACATGTTCTCTAAAGAAATTATGTTTATTGATTTATACATACTGTAAAGAAAAGTTATAAGATGAGGAAAGCAAAAAAGCTCATAAAATCAAGTTTTTCTCATATTATAACATTTCTCCATTTTTAACATTCCAGAACATGCTTTTAAGTATCTAGAAGCAAAGGTGCTGTAAAGGAGGATGGGAAAAATAAACAAAGTGGCTGTTGAGAACCAAACTGTGATACCATCAGTCAGAAGACAAGGGAGACATAAGGACCAGAAGGCATAGATTTCTTGGGAAAGATTGACATTTTCCTAGAAATACAGATTTATGTCCTTCACAATGAATGATAACAAGCAGTGTTATCTGTAAATCAGTTTACAGCAAGGAAAATCAGATTGCCTTGTAAGAGATGGTAAAAGTCACCACAAAAAAAAAACCCTACTTATTCTTATTTTAGCCAAGAGCTAATATGAAAAACGTGTGGCCAATGTGAAAGGAATCTGGCACTGTCAGAGACTCAACAAATTGGATTCTTTTTAAGTGATGCACCGTCCAGCTCAATTCCTGATATCAACTGCCTTCCAAATCATCACTGCATGAAACATCTGTTTTCTGCGAGATTAGCACAACCCAGGAAAAACGTGCTTAGCCCAAAGGACATAAAGAGACGGTAAAAATCGATTCTAATACTATTTATGGGAAGGAATTCAGATAAAACCTAGTCTGATTCATGAGAAATGTTTCTAGTCTCCCTTAACTGAATTTGCCTTGGAACATACGCATTTTCCCAGTATCAGGGATGAGATGGTAGCAATGTACGCTTCCCTTTCTATCCAATTAGTCTGGTAATGATACAACCAAGTCAACATTAAATTAGCGAGGCTGCAAAGCATATGCCAAAAACCAAACATAACCCAGACATCCATGCCAAATCCCTTTACCATGAGTAACAAAACAATCAAAATATTATAAACAAAACATGTCTAGCACCCATCCAATGGCTCACACATTTCATGGAATATTTGATGCAACAAAGCACCCAAATAAAATGAATTTAAACCCAGATAAAATAAACTCCTTGGAGTTTATGGTGGAGTTTGACCTGGAAAGGTGATTAAGAAAAAGACAAAGGGTGACCTTGATTTCGATGACTTCATAAAATTTACACAGCATATAACCATCCGGTACGTCTGATTACAGGCAGCCAGGACTATCAGATCTGCAAATAATAAGTGCTTTGTAATACTTGCATTAATTGTTTGGCACTAGACAAGTATCAAACTTTGGATTTGTCACCTAATGCAATGAAAGTATAGATGAGTGTGAATGTGAGAGTGTGTGTGTGTGAGTGTGTGTGTTAGAGAGAGAGAGAAAGGAGGGAGCGGGCAGGAGGGAGAGAGACCGAGGAAGAGAGAACACACTAAAACTGGAAATGATGTCTTGAAAAAGACAGGTTCTTTTGCTTCATGGGGGGTTCATAACAGACTTGTTCTAAGTGGGTTTGCAGAGACTCAATGCTTAACATGCATTTCTAAGTTACTTGCTTTTGCATACCTCCAAAAATGTTTTTGAAAACAAAGGAAATGCCTAAATACTTCATAGTAAACCCATGATGTAGAATATCACTGTTAAAAGGAGCCATACACGTAGATTGGCAAGGATTTCCATGAAGTATTGTTCAGTCAAATAAACAAGAGGCAAAAAGTATTTATAATGATTCTATTTTAGTAAAACGATGACAAAATAAGCTTATATGTGTGTATATTTGAATACACATACACGTCGGTATAGAAAAATAAGTGTGGAGAAAAACACAGCATGATATAATTCAAGAATCGATGTGAGATATAGCCTAGACCTGGGATATACAGGAGGAAAAGGGATTGGAGAGAAGCAAACTCAAGAGCAACAGAAAAAAGCACTGCACTAAAAAGTTAAAGCACATGTACACTCACACTTATTGTTCTAAAAATGATGCATAGTGTAGGCATATGTTTAAGCAAGTGAATCTAAAATTTCTTCTGTACTTAAAAACAGCCGGAATGAAACCCAAAATTAATAAAAGGACAGAAATTATGAAGCTCAGAGGAGAAATAAATGAAATTGAGACTAAAAATCAATACAGAAGATCAACAAAATGAAAAGTTCGTTTTTTGAAAAGATAAACAAAATTGAAAAACCTTTACCTAGCCTAATAAAAAAAGAAAGACCCAAATAAATAAAAATCAGAAATAAAAAAGAAGATATAACTGAGACCACAGAAATATGAAAAATCATTAGAGACTATTATAAACAACTATATGCCAACAAATTGGAGAACCTAGAAGAAATGGATAAATTTCTGGATACATACACCTTACCAAGATTGAACCATGAAGTAACAGAAAACCTCGACAAACCAATAACAAGTGATGAGGTCAAAGCCATAATAAAAGGTCTCCCAGCAAAGAAAAGCCCAGAATCTGATGGATTCACTGCTGAATTCTGCTCCACATCTCTAATCATTAGAGAAATGCAAATCAAAACTACAATGAGATGTCGCCTAACTCCAGTGAGAATGGCCTCTATCAAAAAGTCCCAAAACAACAAATGCTGGCGTAGGTGTGGAGAGATTGGAACACTCTTACACTGCTGGTGGGACTGCAAATTAGTACAACCCCTGTGGAAAGTAATTTGGAGATACCTCAAAGAGCTAAAACTAGAAATACGATTTGATCCAGCAATCCCACTACTGGGCATCTATCCAAAGGAAAAAAAAGATATTCTAGAATAAAGACATCTGCACTTGAATGTTCATAGCAGCACAATTCACAATTGCAAAGACGTGGAAACAACCCAAGTGCCCATCAATACATGAGTGGATTAATAAAATGTGGTATATGCATACCATGGAGTACTACTCATCTACAAAAAACAATGGTGATCTAGCACCTCTTATATTATATTATCCTGGATAGACATTGAGCCCATCCTCCGAAGTGAGGTATCACAAGGATGGAAAAACAAGCACCACATGTACTCGTCATCAAATTGGTACTAACTGATCAACACTAAGGTGCTCACATGGTAGCAATACTCATTGGGTGCCAGTCAGGTGTGGGGGCTGGGGGGGGGCGGGTAAACCCACAACTAATGGAAATGGGGCACACTATATGGGGGAAGGACAGACTTGTAGCCCTGGCTTGGGCGAGGCAACCACATTTCATGTAACCAAAATGTTTGTATCTCCATAATATCCTGAATTTAAAACAAAATAAAGAAGAACTAATACCAATTCTACTCAAATTGTTCAGAAAACTTGAAATGAAGGAGTACTTTCAAACTCATTCAATGAGACTAACATTACCCTGATACCAAAGCCGGACAAGGACACAACAAAAAAAGAACACTACAGGCCAATAATTACTGATGAACGTAGACGCAAAAGTCTTCAACAAAATACTAGCAAACTGAATTCAATAACACATTAAAAAAACATTCACACCACACTGATTAGACCTTTACAAATTATATGACTGCATTAAATTATCAAATGTGCCCCGAAAATATGTACCTTTTACATCAATAAAAAATAAAATTAATTTTTAAAAAATTTTAAATAAAATTATTTTTAAAATAGTCTAGAAAAGGCAAATTTATAGAAACAGGGAGCAGATTAGTGGGTCCCTGTAGTTGGTGATGGGAAGTAGGGGTCTCAATAGGGAGAAGGAAACGTTCTTAAACTGATTTGTGTGAATACCTGTAAAACTTGGTAAATTTACTAATAATCATTTAATTGTACACTTAAAATGTATTAATTGCAAGGTATGTAAATTATACTTCAGTAAAGTTGTTTTTTTTTTAAAAAAATAGCCAGAATGAAAAAACAAAGAACAAAATAATGGGTTCAAAGTTGATGACTAATGACCTTGGATATAGCCATTTTTTAAAATAAAATTGACCTTAAATACTTGGGAATTTTCTAAGTATTCTTTAGGTTCAAACATCAACCTAAAAGTAACACTTCCATAACAATACCTATATCAAGCAGAACCAGTATCTCAATCAAGTATGCACTTGTTTTTGAGTAACACAGGTCTGAATTTGCCTCCGGGAATACTGTGAGTGAACAGGGGCTGGAAACTCAGGAGATAGGTGTATTTTACTCACCCTATCTGGACCAATAAGTCTTTGTGTGGCCTTAAGCAAGTGACTAATCTGTTGGGCCTTAGTGTCCACACCTGTAAATTGAGAGATGTGGCTCAGAGGGGCTGACTTTAACATTCTATGAATTCCTCCTGATTTTCTTAACTTGAAAGGTCCCAGCAGTATTCATTAATTTAAATATAATTAAACATAAACAAAGTTCATAGAACTTTATGCTGAGTTTCAGAAACAAGCACATTCTACAGAAAGCAGCTCCTTGTTTTGTTTTTTTTGTTGTTGTTGTTTGTTTGTTTGTTTGTTTTTCTGACATGATTACTAAACCCCAGAACCCATCATACCTTTAGGAATAAGCTGGGAATGTTTTGCTCCTGGGTCCAATTTGAAGTCCAAATATAAGGTTGGTGTGCGAGTGTAAACCTTGGACTGAAAAGAAAAAAAAAACCATCAATGTTTTTCTAAGAAAAAGGTTCTTCTTTACTTGAGCTGGGCCCTTTGTAATGGGCCTGGACCTGGATCCATTATATTCACAGCTCCTCCTAGGGAAGTGTTGTCAAAGGCGGGGAGGGCTGCTTCAGCTCCTCTTAAGGGTCATGGTTGCCCTCATAGCTTTGCAATATGATTGACAAGCTAATTTCAGGATGACAACTGTATTCCTACAGGCATTTCTCAAATATGGTCTGATGTCACCATTTTACTGGCCAATAATTGTTCCAACTTTCTCACTTCTAGTCTTCCATTTGATATGGTAGGTTGTTTCACATCCAAATATGTATTTCTTCCCCAGGACTCAAGAAAGCCATTTCCATTTCGAAATTCAAAAAAGTGGCCTTTACATATTTTTATTTTTTCTTACATGGCCCTCTGGCAAAAAAAGGTGGTCCACCACTGCTGACTTGAAAAAAACCACAGCACCAAATATAAGAAAGGCAAACTTTTGCAGGATTTTCCATTGTAAACAGTGCCTTTGATTCCATCATAAGTTAAGCAGAGTTTGTAATTCAATATAATACCATCTTGAATCATTGGCATAGAGTAGAATCCAAGGGATTAGCACTGTTGCTATAAACTTTATGATGTCTCATTGTTTATCACGGAGCCCCAGTGGTTCTATTTGACTTTTTTAACTTAAAAATGCACATGAAAATGAAAAAGCACATAACACTAAGCTTGGTAAGGATGTGGAGTAACTGGAATTTTCATATGCTGCTGGTGGGACTATAACTTGGTACAAACACTTTGGAGAACTTTTTGGCAGTATGTAGTATGGATGAACGTATGCATAACCTATGACCCAATCAATATTCTGACTCGTAGATGTATACCCAACAGAAATGTTCAGCTAAAGACATGTACAAGAATCTTAACCATGAACTGTTGACAATAGCCCAAACTAGAAATAGCCCAAATGTCTTTAACAATAGAATGGATAAATAAATTAAAATATCCAGTGGAATACAGCAGGGAGAATGAATAAACCCAACTACATGCTACAACTTCGGTGAATCTCACAAGCCAAATATTGAGCAAATGAAGGCAGACACAGATCATACACCATACAATTCCATTTCTATAAAGCTCAAATATGGCCAAACTAATATACGGTGTCAAAAATCAGAAAAGTAGTTACCCTGGGAAGGTTAACAACTAGAAAAAGTTAATAAGAGTGCTTCTGGGAGCTGATAATGTTCTGTTTCTTGACCTGGCTGCTGGTTTCATGGGTGTGTTCACTTGGAGAAAGTTCTCTGAGCTGTACACTTGATTTGTTTACTTTTCTGTGTTTATTTTATATTTTAATAAAAAGCTTACATTCATTAAAAACAAGCATTTGTAAGTAGACAAAAATTATGCCTTTATCAAAGATAGTAAATAATTCTGAGCTCTGGTGTAATTTTGCAGAGAATAATTATGTACGTTCGATGAGGACATGAGCTTTTCTGCCTTTTTCACTATGGAATTCCCAGGGCTAACCAACTGTGTCTGTCACACAGTAAGTGTTTAATAAGTATTTATTGAATGATGTTTCATAATAGAAAATCCCATGTATAATAATACATTCATTGACAGCATACATATGGTGCTCATCAACATCCTTACCTACATGTAAGAGAGGTAATACCTGCCTTCAGGACAGGTGAATTTGGTATGGTCAAAGCATATGTACATTAAATTTTGGAATAGAGAATTGTAAATAATGTTGACCATCCAAAGATTTTTGCCTTTCCTGTGAATGTCTGCTACGGAAGCTTTGGGGTTTAAAATGTTCTAGAAGATAGTTTTGCATGGCTGAGAAGGTCAAGGCAGCATTAATATAGCTTCAAAGACTGGAAAAGCAAATTCCCCTGTGCATACATAAATGAAACCAGAAAGACCTGTGACATCAAGGGCAACCTGAGGCCAAAGATTCACAATCAATCTGCAGAACTTGAAACATACATAAAAGAAGGGCAGCACACAAGGGACATAGGATCTGGTTGTCTAGGATCATTAGGTGTGTAAGGCACCATCTGGAAGGGGATTGGTTTTGTCTGATGAAGACTTCTAAAATTACCTCTGAAAAGATCAAGGGCGAATGACTCCTCTGCTTGGGCAACATTTTGCTCTCAGACAAAGGATCCCTGTTTGGTTTAAGCATCTTTCTCAACCTCTGCCACAGTGGCAGATGCAGTATCCCTTCCTACAGTGAAGGGATTAATCACAAGACGTTCTTGGTTTAATTTTTATTAGCATTTTCCTAGAATCTGGTCCTAAAAATAATCTTTAACTGAAAATTAGGAGTCTTGGATGCTAGTATTGCTTTTCCCACTGACTAGTAAAGAACTTATTTTCTTCTGGGTTTGGTTCACTCATCTCAAAACCTTGTAGGGGGACTGACTGATGTTTAAGTCTATTTCTAGTTTGGAAATTTTGAGTCAGAAGGCTAATGTTTTCCTCCACACTTTAATTTCAAAATTTCTTTCTGATTTCTCAGACTAGAGCTGTAGGGAAGTGAGAATGTGGCTGGGGTAAGGGAGGGCAGCTAGCGGTCGTGGGGAGTTAGTTGGGGGCCTCTGGTTAACTCGCTCCCTTCTTGCCCTCAACCTTAGTCATAAATCTGCCCTCCTGCCTGGCCCTTTTTGTTCTTTGTTCCCTGCCTCTAGCTTCTCAACCGAATCCGTAGTGTCCCCCAAATAGTAATCTACGTCTCTAAGACTGCAGCTACACGGACACACGCATGCATGCACATGCGTACACACACGCAAACACACGGAGTGTTCTATATTCATTTATCATTGAAAAAATTTTTAAACAGAAACAAATGAGAGACTTTATAAAGCCACACATATACCCTATTGTCTTACGGTATAAAAAAACGCTAAGAGAAAAATTTTAATTCATTTGGAAAGCGTTTTCCGCAGCATCTATAATTTAAAATAGAATTCCAATTCTAGTATTTTTTTCATATTGACAATTAGATCATTGAGGGTTTCAATGTAATACTTCTTGAATAATCAGCTACCCTAAATCCTCCAAAATGCAATGTATATTATTCTATTTTAATTAATACATCACAAGATAAAACTCTATTTGGAAGCTGTTCCCATGAGTGTGTATGTAGGTGTCTGTATGTACACATATACACACTAACTTCTGAAAAGCAGGTAGCTTTTGTTTTTTAATTTTGCTCTTCCATGATAACTCTGTTGAAATAGCAAGTGTAAATCTTGTTTATTTCACTCAAAGGTGATAGTGCCAGCTTTGAATATACTTTGAGCAAACCTGGATTTAGTTTTTCTATTACACACACTGCTGATTTTCAACCATAAAGAAATATTACCATAAGCTACATTTTTTCCTGTGTTCTGTTTTATTTATTTTTATGTATAGCATTAAACTCTTAATACAGCTTCAAAATGGAATGAATAATTAAATCATTCTTTTCTGATTAAAACTTAGTTATCAATGTGCCTATTTCCACAGGATTGAAATAAATTGGCCCATAACAAACAAAAGAAAACATTTCTCTGTAAATCTGTTTCAGCATGGACAGAACTAATGCAATTTTTCCCCCTTTTCTCTATTTTGGTTCTGATTAATAATGCTTGCAGGTACTAAAATCTCTTCGTCTTTCTTCTTTCTTCCCATTTCATAATTCTCTGTTGAAAGTATTTAGGAAACTTTCCATAAAGGTTTTAGCCTACATTTGAAAAGCCTAATGGCTTAAAATTGTATGGTTCATATATCATGCAGGGAAAGCTTCTAGAAGGTAAGTAATGTAACTCTTCATAAGAGGTTAAGGGTAAATTTTGGCTAACTTGCAACAGGGGTGGTACCAAATCCAGGAAAACCTTGTCTCTCTTTCTTTATAAATATGTCAGAACCAAACCCTTAATGAGTCTCACACACTACTCCAATAATGACCACAAAACAAAGACTTCCCACTTACCCTGGCTTTTGGTATGATACCCTTGTCAAGCTGGCTTCCTTCCTCTGCTTTTATTCATAAATGTGATCTTAATTAGGAGATGAAATTACTTCCACATGGAAGCCATGTGGCTTAAAAACATCCTCCCATGAAAAAGAATAGCACGTGCTGCGTTGCTATGTATGAGTGTGGCAAAGGAAATAATCTTGAGTTTTGCCACTGCTCCTTTTGCCCATAGATTCCTGAGTGCTGCTGCTTTTACCACCATGCTGACCTTCCTTAAAAGCAAGTGGCAGCAATTTTGTGTCATGTGTCAGAGCTGTAATAAATGCTTCTAAGACTGCTTTGGGGGAACTATTTTAAAAATGCTTTATGATTTAGTGGTTTTTTGGGAAATGCACTCAAATTCTGAATCTTTTTATACTATGTTGCTTAAGCCAATTGCTCTAAGTAACTGTACTAATGAGTGCCGGTCCCCAGTATCCTATAAGATGAAAAAACAGTGCTTCTACTTGTTCCTAGACACTCACCCTCATGTTGGACCACCCCACTAATGTTGGACATTTTGTTTTATGGGGTTTTTTTCTGCATCATTGCTAACGTTTGACAAGTATCTTCACACATAAATCTTTGACTACACTTCTAATTTTTTCTTTCACAGTGAAATTATAGGTCTAAAGGTCTAGACAATGTGGCCAAGAGCAAATTGGTCAACATAATCATCTGATTATAAAAAGCAATTTTGCTGAAAATGTCTATCTACTGTCAGTCATTGCTTTTTCTAGTCTTGGTAATTTTGTTACACCACAGGGCAGTTTTTCAACTCTTTAAATATTGTTTTTTTCCATCTAATCCCCTACTGTTAGAAAGTTAACATATCTCAACAAATCCCCCATTGTTGCACATTCAGATTTTTTCCTTCTCACAAATATAGAAGGAAAGGATTAATTGCTGAAAAGAAAAAAAGTGAAAGTAAAAAAAAATGAACACCTCTGAATAGTGGACAAAAAGTAAGGAAAAAAGCTTAACCTGGAAGAAAAAATTTAAAGGCATCACGTCCACAGTTCAAAAACCATATCTCAACAGCCAGTACCTAGCTGTACTTGTTTTTGAACAAATCATCCTGATCACTTGTTATACTAACTGACTTGCTTTTGTCCTAATTGTTTTTGGTCAAATCACTTAGTAACTACCTTTAAAAAGTATCCATCTCATCAAAATGTCAGCCATCTTATTTTTTTTAATCTTAGTTAATTTAAAAAGCAGAAATTGATATCTTCCTACTCTTTAAATGTGACTATTAGTTTGGGTGATATTATTATTAACTTAACAAATAATATTAAGTATTACTAATATAAGAATAACAATAATTAGGTATATTGAGGGATTAGTATGGCCCAGGCACTATTCTAGGTGCTTCATGTGCATTAATTAGACCACTTGTATTTTTCTTTTAGTAAACTATCTGCCCATTAACCTATTTAACTTTTCATTCATTTATTAATTAATTTCCTCCTTTAAAAAATATTGGTTGAGAGCCCCTAATGTGCTAGTCATTGGATATATTTATTGGTAAATAATGGATCTTCTCAGCCCCTGTGAAGTTTGCTTTCTAGTGAAGAAGACAATTTAACAAATTAAATATAAAATTACAAAATGTGGTATATGCTATAAAAGAAATAAACAGGGTGCAGAGAGAAAATAAAACGGGAAAAATAATAAAAGGGCTCACTAGGGAGACTGCATTGCAGTAGAAACTTGAATGAGAAGAGGTCAAGGTAAGAGGTTTCTGGGCAGAGAAAGGAGCATAGCACGTGCAAAGGCCTTGAGGTAGTGAAGAGCTTGAAGCATTCGGGAACTGAGAGGAGAGCAATATGGCAGATACAAAGTGGCTGTTGGAGAGAATGACATGAGATGAGTTTACAAAGTCAGGAAAGATCCAATGCCTTACCATAGTAAGGCATTTGAGATTTCTTTAAAGTACAATGGGAACACATTGAAGAATAACCAGACCCAATTTTTTTCTTAAAGAGATGTCTTGAGCTACTATGTGGAGAATGGGAGGGAGAATGGGAGTACAAATAGAAGAGAGGAGACCCCTGAAGGCTGGCTGGAGTGGGCCAGCTGGGGATGGGAAAAAAGTAGGTAGATCTGAAATATATTTTGGAAATAGAAAGGTTTTGCTGAAGGACTGGGTGAGAAGAATAAGGATGACCACCGTGTTTCTACTTTGAGCAGTGAGTGATGGTGCCATTCATTAACATGGAGAAGACCGGAAGGGAAACAAGTTTTTAGTTTGTTTGTTGTCAAGACAGATGGGGATGGGGATACAAGACTTCAACTTTCGCTGTTTTAAATTTGACATGCCTGGGCACCATGTAAATGGAGATGTCAAGTTGGCAGTTCAATATATGAAACTACATAGAACTCAGAGAGGAGGCTTGTATTGTGAATATAAATCTGGGAGTTGCCAGGCTATACATGGTATCTAAATCCATGGAATGGATAAGATCACCTAGGGAGATGGTCAATAAAAGACAAGAGGACTCAGGACTGAGATCCAGGGAACTCAGGTGTTTAGGGGTCTGGCCAAGAAAATGATACCTATCCAAGAAAGGAAACTAAGAAGGAACAAAGAGCATCCAGAGACACAAAAATGTACTATCTCAGAAGCCAAAGAAAGGAGAGAGGCTGTGGAGAAAGAGGAAGCAGTCAAATCATGGAGAGGAAGAGCTGACATGGAGAAGGGACAAGAAAAGACCTCTGGTTTGGCCACATGGAAGTCAGTGGTGATTGGTTTCAGTGGACCAATGGGGGCAGATGTCAGAGTGAGAGCATCAAGGAGGTAGGGAAGTGCAGATACAATGTGGAGAGAAATCTATGAAGTATGACTCTGAGATGGAGCAGAGAATTGACGGGCCTGGGGTCAAAGGAGTTTGGTGCTTCTCATCAATTTATGTAAGAGGTTTTTTAAAAAAATAAATTAAGGCTATTAGGCCTTAATAATACTTGTTAAAAATCTTCTAGTTTGTTTCTGGCCTTTAGTTTTATTTGTGGGATTTCTGACATGGGTCAGATCTATTAATGTTTTCCTTCTAATGCTTTTAAACTTAGAAAGTCTTTCCCCATCCAACAGTCATATAAATGTTTACCTACATTTTTCTCACCCAAAATTTTTAACATTAAATTCTTTAATCTATGTGAAATTCACTTTACTATGAAGTGTGAGATCATGAGCTAAACTGGCTTCTTTTTATTAAATGGTTAACTAGTTGTTCCAGTTGACTTTGTCTTCTTTTTCCCAATTAATGATGATCTTCTTTATCACTATTAAATTTGCCCATATACATGGGCTAGCTCAGGTAGATTCTCATTCTGCCAGTTACAAGGAAGAGCCTCATTGGGGCAAACCAGTTGTCTACTTCACTAACTAGCTCAGAAGCCCCAACTAACAGAGGAAGATCTACTCCATAAGGAGCTCATGTCTTCATCTAGTACATCTCCTCATCTTCCTTCCACCACCTTCCCACTCTCACGGCCTGTTGGGCTTTCTTCACTGGGGAGAAAAAATGCATCAGCACAGACCTAGTCTCTCCAGCACCATACACACTCAACCTTACTGTCATCACCCCTGTGTGGGGAACCATATTTTCCCCTTTCCCCTTCCCTTTTCTCCTGAAGACCTTAAGGCTTTGAGGAAATGAAAAATAGATTTGCCATATTATTCAATGCAAACTTCCAACTATCATTGTTTAGAATAGGTTGATGTTCGTTGACAAAATGATTTGCCTTCCGTCCTCAATCCAAAGCATTCTGATTTCTGAATTCTTGATTATTTTAAACAATTCTGATAAGGAGTGGGAGAGATTAGTTTCCATCCTCAGTGCCAAAGGTATCATGGGAAGGATTAAAACCCTGTAATCGTATTTTGACATATACATGAAGTGCTACACAAAGAGACGACAAGGAACTCTTAGGCAAAATGCCAGTGACTCTGTGTAGGGTGGGAGTTAGAGAGAGCCAGAAAACACTAGTAACTTCTATCAACCAGGAAGGATTGTGGACAGTCTTGAGCATCAAGCTGCCCAGCTGACTATGAATTTTGGACATGGCCAAATTACCCTACGATCTAGTCTCTGTAGGATCCTTTTCCAAATAGCCCTTTAATCAGTAGTAACACTCTAGTCCCTCTCCTTCTCACCTTTTATTTATGGGAGAGGTAGTGAGGAGAGAAGGGTTAAAGGGAAAAGGAATAAAGATGCTGACAGGACCCATGGTCCTGAAATATAACCAGAGACATGTTAGTTGTGAAACTGGACTTTGATTTCTTCACTCTTTGAGTCAGCATCCCTGCCCAAAATTGGGTTACAGATGTTCTAATTTCTTGGAAAATTAAAACCAGAGAAAGAGCAAATACCTATCTCTTGTATAAATAATCCATCCATAACCTTATAAATGGCAACAGTACAATAAAACCACAAATAGCCCCCAAATATGCTAACAGGGAGCCTTCCGATCCTTTATCTCTAATCCACGGGTAATGTGTTCCAAGATTGAGTCAGCAAATCTATTAACTGATGCTAGAATATTTCTCACAGGCCTTTGTAATATTTTAAATCTCTTTTAGTTACATTTGGTATTTACTAAAATATTTTTAAGAGTTCTTGCAAGAAAGTGCATCGAGATGTAACATGGGAAACTATTTGGCAAAGATAATATTTCCTAGAGCTCTGGGTACTGATACCTTTCTGTAGATATGACCCTTCAATTTCATGTTTAAAATTAATTTAGGGGAAATTTATTATGGTCCAGGGCTTCTGCTATGTGATCATTCACATGACCTTCTGACACAGAGAGGCAGGGGTGTCAGCTTGTACAGACATGTGCCTAAAGATAGCCTTTTGGTGTAGAAAGAGAGATGTTCATTTTGAAGTGTCCTTCCATAAAAATGAGCTAAGGCATTTCCAAACTGGAGAGAGGCACACCTAGAAAATATCTGCCCAAGGACTGACTGGTATGATGTGGCAGGGGTCATGTTCAAATAAAATGGGGTGAAATTCAGGAAACCTTAGTTTGGGTCTAGTTTCCTTCTACAATGGCTGTGTGACCCTGGGAAAGACTTTTTGCCTACTTGAGTTGCAGCTTTCTCATCTACAAAGTGGTGGAGGCAGAGAGCTGATCTCTTGGTCTATTGTGGCCTGACATTCTCATTCACGTGGAAGTACTAGAAGAAAATGGAAGACTAGGTTGTGATTGGCTTTGAAAAACACCTCATGTTTTCAGGAATTCTAGACTTGTGCTACCGTAAGAACCTCATTCAGATCCTAATATCCCACTGCAGCAATTGAAGAGCTGAATGAATGGAAAGTTTCCTGTCCAACTATTATATAAGTGGGCCAGAGATAGCCCCTGTATATTAAGTGAAAATGGCCCCCATGTTGTTCACATCTTCACAGCAGGCTAGGATCATTAGCCCAAAGCCCACTGGTGCCAAATTCAAATTTTCATACATCAAATTGCTTCAAATATATTCCAAATAAACATATTTTAGCTATTTAGAGCCCACCTACTTCACATACACCATGAAACTATACCCGACATCTGCTAGCCAACCTGCACCCAACATGTGCTAGGCAGAAATAAGACAAACCCTGTAGCTATAAAAGACTCCAAACTGCTGCTGTTCTTGGGTGCTCTCTGATCCAGAGAAACTCCACCTTGCTGCTGAGTGACATCACCTAGACACATAAGCCCCCTCCCTGATTTCCCCTACTCCCTCACAAGGTCTGCAGCCCTATTTCCCTTCTGGGTGGTGGCCTCATGTCACTGTCTCTGGAAAATCTCCAGCTGTGAAAGACTTTCCCTCTCATGTAACTCTGTCCAAGTACCACCCAAATAAAGTTTGTGTGTTAACTGCCTCTCATAAACCTGTCTTTTCCTTGATCAACCCCAAATCCCCAAACTCACCACATCAAACCGACTAAATAAAGTGTTCAAATAGGTTCTGAAGCTGTCAAATATGGCCTCCTGTGCATGCACAAACAAGAGGAGAGGAGTTTCCCTGCTATTCAGCAACAGCCCAGAGAAATTGAAGAGTTGACCAAATCTGCTGAAGGTTTAAAGACCTATGGAATGGTCAGTATTTATCCCCAACTCAGGGCTGAGGATCGTTCATGAATTCCTGGGCAAATAAAAAGTGGTCAGTTCGTAAGCAAAATGACAGATGGGCCAAGGTTTTCCTCTGAACCCTTCAACATGCATCTCTCCTCTTAGGCCTTCTCCATCCTTAAAGTTTCCAAAATAAAACCTGCTCTCAGCAGAAAATTTAATTTATATTGGGTTGTGCTGAACTAGAAAGGACCTGTGTGAGCTTGTGGTTAAGAGCACCAACTCTCGAGCCAGACCATCTAGTTAGAATCCCAGTGCTGTCATTTACTAGATGTGTCAGCCTGGGTAAGTTGCTAATCTATGTTTCAGTTCCCTAGCTCATTAGGGTGTTGTGAGAATTTAATTGGGCACATTTTATGTGCCTCCTCAGAGTCTCTTGGCCTCATTAGCTCCTCAGCTCTTAGCCTCTGATGGAGACCCCTGGGTGCCACCACTGTTGCCACTGTTGATGTTGGCAGATGCCTTGATCCCTCCTAGCTGACTGCCAAGTTCTGACATGACCTCGATTGCCCCTGCAGCAGTGGGAGCCACAGCAGCTCCAGAGTCTCGGCTTGATGTGACTGACCCACGGAGGCTCTGCATCCTCCCTCCACGCCAAGACTTGGATAAACATTAGAGCTGTAGCATGTGGTATGTGGCCTCTTCAGAGGCTGCCTGAAGGGGCCAGGTGACACAAACCAAAAGCGCAGGGAATTAGCCCCCCATGTGGCAAATTTTGACCAAAAAGGGATGGAAGATGTGGGACGACAGAAAACTTCATCCTTCTTGTTCCCTTAGAAAGTTCTGAGCTACAGTTTGATTAGGCACCCTACATGTCCAAACATCTGTCTCACTTCTTTTCTCTCTCACTCACTGCCCTGGGATTGTGCAAAAGATTTGCCTCGGGCTCTGTTTTCTGGAGAACTCAAGTTAAATTAGGATCAAGAAAATGGATACATGTAAAGCATTGAGAACTTCACTGTCCGGTATGTTTGCCACTAGTCACACGGGGCGACTGAGCGCACGAAATGTGGCTAGTCTGCATTGAGATGTGCTGTAAGTGTAAGATACACACTGGATTTCAAAGACTTGCTACAAAAAGTGTAAAATATCTCATTATAATTTTACATGGATTACATGTTGAAATGATAATGTTTTGGATATGCTGGATTAAATAAATTATGTTATTAAAATTAATTTTACCTGTTTTTTTTTTTTTTACTTTTTTAACGTTTATTAGGAAATTTTAAGTTTCATGTTGCTTCCATATATTTTTATTGGACAGCTCTGACTTAAAACTTATCATGTCACAAACCCCATAAAGGATGTTAGCCATTTTCATTTTCCTTCCCAAGAAGTTCTAGAGATTTGCCGTCAGTAAAATCTAATGATAAAAGGGAACGTGGGAGTGGAAATGGAAATAGATAAGGGAAAAGAGAACAAATATTGATTACGTACCCTCTAAGACTATATGTTACCATCCCTATTTGGAAGATGAGGAAATAAAGGCTCAAAATAATTTTCCCAAGGTCACAGAAGTATTAAACAACAGAGCTGAGAGTTGAACCCAAGTCTGCTTGACTCCACAGTCTACGCTCCTATCAGTCTACCATGCTGTTAAGGACTGACTCTAATGATACAGTTTCAGTAACGTGACGGTGAGATTTTCTGTCATGTGTTAAGGCTTCCTAGAATCCTTCAAATCACCTACACGGGAGGTTACCTACACAAACCAATTTAAGAGCTGGTGCTGGACAAAAATCTCTCTCTCTCTCTCTCTCTCGCTCGCCTTGAGTGCATGAAATTGAATTGGTCATACACCATAGTCCATGGCACAGGTCATCAGACATCCATGACAGCCCCTCCCTCTTGTTTTGTATTGTTTTCCCCCATCATCCCCAATCTCAAGCTCATTCCCCATAGGCTCTCAGTTGAGCATATGTAATAGACATCCTTCCACTCTACCCTCAGTATATTTATTTAGATATATGAATGTCCTTGAAAAATAAGTGGTGTTGTGTGCTAAATCACTTTCTTGTCCTGGTTTATCGCACATTATTTCCTGAAAGCTAATAATATAAGTAAATATAGTTCATTGCTTCTGATAGCTACACTATAGTCCATCATATGTAACCACCATATTTTACTTACCCATTCCCTAAGTGGCCTATCACCTATATCACCTCAGACGCCTTTCTTCACCCGTGATGCTGGTATGACCACTGTCATGTGCCTGTTTGGTGAAACTTCGATGGCATAAATACCCAGGAGTGGAATTTCTAGGGCACACCCCATATGCAGTGTTAGCTTTGTCCAGGAATGCCAGCTTGCTCTCCACAATGAATACAGTTACACCCACCTGCCAAGCATGAACTTTCCATTTCTTCCCATCCTCGCCAGCACTTCACAGTACGTGACTTTCTAATATTTGCCAACCTGAAGGGTGTCAAGTGGTAGCATATTATTTGAATTTATGTTTCTCTGCATATTGGTAAGAAGAACATTCCTTCATATACTTACCAGTTTTCCATAGTTGGGTGCAGGATTTTAAGACCTGGTGCCTGGAGCTTCCACCAACACAACCATCTAACTTTTCAAGAAGGCAGGAATGCTTCCCCTCAGAAAGTGGAGGCAGTATGGATAAAGTGAAGACAGTCCTGTTCTCCCGACTATGTTAATGCTCTGGGCTGACCAAGTACATCAGTTTTCTGCAGATATAACTGCTGTAGGGCTTGGAGATTTGCTTGTGCAATAAAATTTCATGGAATTAAGGTTGGTGTTGTGATAAATGTGTCTTCTATTACCTTTGGGGACTATGTTTTAAAGTGAGAATGAATGAGAATTGTGGCTGAATGAATTCAAGTCTGGCAGTCCTAATGGAGGAACATCCAGGCCAGGGGAGGCAACCCAGGCTATGATGCTTATAAGAAAAAGAAAATCCTCATTCTAACCAAGCAACGCAGGATTACAATTTGGTCAAGATGCTTTGGCACTTTATTTAGAATGTAATTCTTAATTCTAATTTCTTTTGATTTGATTTATAAGGGCAAAGAGTTTAGATCAGAACTTTACTTTCATCTTAGAAATTTGAGGATGGGAGAGGTTTATGTTCCAATTTGGGATATTTTAGTATTTAGATAATTTTTTATGCTGCTACTTGGGCTTCTTACACATCTCTCAACATGGTTGGGAATCATTTGACAGGGAAATAGAGTAGAAGGTGAATGTGCAGCCTAGAACACAGACATGACTTGGTGTGAATTTAATGAAAACACTGTCTGTATTCATTTCAGATCTTTCTGGGGGTAAAATGGATAGCAGAGAACAGAAGTTAGGTTTTGTGGGAGGAGGTCCGCACTGATCAACTTCTCATCTCCTTCCCTGAGGGGGTAAGACATCACTAAGTGTCCAATCTAATATGTTAATAGAACAAAACACTGGTCGGTGTTGGAAAGAGCCTCCAGACTCCTCCCTAATGTTTCCACGAGGCAACACTGCCGGCTGCCCTCTGGGGGTGGTGAGCAGGAAGGAGGTGGGATTCAGTTGATGAGGGTAATTCAAGGAAGTGAGTATCCTCAGCTCAGGCCCTTCTGAGCTTTTCTCTTTTTCAATCTCTCTCCTTCTGCCAAGAGGTAATAAGTCTGTCTCTGGAGAAGATGCCTGCGAATGTACAGCTCTGCCTGGACGTGGATAATGAAGTGGAGGAAGTGTTGGAAGTTCAGAAGGTCCCAGATACAAGCCATGTGCTCTTATCCAGATTTTACCAGTAAAAACGATGGCATTTGGATCCCTATCTGGCCAATACCTCAGTCTACCTCTCAATTCATTTGGAACTTGGGAGAGGAAGAAAGGAGTACAGGCATACCTTATTTTACTGTGTCTCCTTTATTGTGCTTCACAGATACCGTGTGTTTTACAAAATGAAGGTGTGGCAACCCTGCGTCAACTAAGTTTATTGGTGCCATTTCTTCAACAGTACGTGCTCACTTTGTGTTTCCATGTCACATTTTGGTAATTCTCAACATATTTCAAACTTGTTCATTATTATTATATCTGTTATTGTGATCTGTCATCAGTGATCTTTGATGTTACTATTGTAATTGTTCTGGGGCGCTATGAACTGTGCCCATAAAAAATGACAGGCTTCATTGATAAACGTGTGTTCCGATTGCTCCACTCACCAGCCGTTCCTCGTCTCTCTCCCTCTCCTTGGGCCTCCTTATTCCTTGAGACAGAACAATATTGAAGTTAGGCCAATTTATAACCCTATAATGGCCTCTAAGTGTTCAAGCAAAAGAAAGATTCACACATCTCTCACTTTAAATCAAAAGGTAGAAACAATTAAGCTTAGTGCGGAAGGCACATCAACAGCTGAGATAGGCCAAGAGCTAGGCCTCTTGTGCCAAACAGTTAGCCAAGTTGTGAATGCAAAGGAAAAGTTCTTGAAGGAAACTAAAATTGCTACTCGAGCGAACATATGGGTGATAAGAAAGTGAAACAGTGTTATTACAGACATGGAAGAAGTTTCAGTGGTCTGGATAGAAGATCAAACCAGCCACAACATTCCCTTAAGCCAAAGCTGCAGAAGAAAAGTTGGAAGCTAGCAGAGGTTGGCTCACAAGGTTTGAGGAAAAAAGCTCTCCCCATAACAGAAAAGTGCAAGGTGAAGCAGCAAGTGCTGATATACAAGTTGCAGCAAGTCATCCAGAAGATCCAGCTAAGATCATTGATGAAGGTGGCTACAGTAAACAGCAGATTTTCAATGTAGATGAAATAAACTTCTATTAAAGAAAATGCCATCTAGGACTTTCATAGCTCGAGAGGAGAAGTCAATACCTGGCTTCAAAGCTTCAAAGGACAGGCTGACTTTCTTATTAGGGGCTCATGCAGCTGGTGACTTTAAGTTGAAGCCAATGCTCATTTACCATTCTGAAAATCCCAGGGCCCTTAAGAATGATGCTAAATCTACTCTGCCTGTGCTCTAGATATAGAACAACAAAGCCTGGATGTTTATAGAAAAAGCATGTCTGTTTATAGAATGGTTTACTGTTGAGAGCTATTGCTCAGAAAAAAAGATTCCTTTCAAAATATTACTGCTCTTTAACAAGTCATCTGGTCACCCAAGAGTTCTGCAGGAGATGAATAAGGGATTAATGTTGTTTTCATGCCTATTAACACAACATCCATTCTGCAGTCCATGGATCAAGGAGTAATTTTGACTTTCAAGTCTTATTATTTATACATTTCTGTAAGGCTATATATAGTTGCCATAGGTAGTGATTCCTCTGAAGAATCTGAGCAAAGTAAACTGAAAACCTTCTGGAAAGGATTCAACATTCTAGATGCCATTAAGAACATTTGTCATTCATGGGAGGAGTTCAAAATATCAACATTAACAGAAGTTTGGAAGAAGTTGATTCCAACCCTCATGAATGACCTTGAGGGGTTCAAGACTTCAGTGGAGGAAGTAACTGCAGATGTGCTGGAAACAGCAAGAGAACTAGAATTAGAAGTGGAGCCTGAGATGTGACTGAACTGCTGCAATCTCATGACAAAACTTGAACAGATGAAGAGTTGCTTCTTATGGATAAGCAAAGAAAGTGGTTTCTTTTTTTTTTCTTTTTCACCCCTCTCTGTTCTTGCTTTCTTTTCTTTTCTCTTTTTTTTTGTTTCAAAATATTAAGTGGGTACAGATGTTTTTTATAAATGGCTTGAGTCAGGGCTATAAACATGCCCATCATACGAATAGTGCTTATTGTACCCTTTAGGTGGGTTTTTGCCCCTCCCTTCCTCTCCCCTCCCCCCTGCTTGATTTCCAGTGACTTTTACTTTCCTCTGTGAACATGTGTGCCCATTGGTTAGTTCCAATTTATTAGAGAGCACATGTGAAAATGGTTTCCTGAGATGGACTCTACTCCTGGTGAAGTTACTGTAAGCACTGTGAAGCACTGTGGAAATGACAACAAAGGGTTTAGAATATTACATAAACTTAGTTGATAAAGCAGTGGCAGGCTTCGAGAGGATTGATTCTAATTTTGAAAGAAATTCTACTGTGGGTAAAATGCTATCAAACAGCATCACACGCTACAGAGAAATCTTTTGTGAAAGGAAGAGTCCATCAATGTGGCAAACTTCACTGTTGTCTTATACTACGAAATTGCCACAGCCACCCCAGCTTTCAGCGACCAGCACCCTGCTCAGTCAGCAGCCGTCAGCACTGAGGCAAGACCCTCCACCAGCAAACAGATTACGACTCTCCGGAGGCTCAGATGATCATTAGCATTTTTTAGCAATAAAGTATTTTTAATTAAGTTATGCACATATTCTTGGACATAATGCTATTGAACACTTAATAGACTACAGCATGGTGTAAATATAACTTTTATATGCACTAGGAAACCAAAACATTTGTGTGGCTTGCTTTATTACAATATTCACTTTATTATGGTATCTGAAACTAAACCCACAATATCCCAACATATGTTTTGTGCTGTCTTTTTGTCTTCTCCTCAACCTCAACTCCCTACATTTCACTTCCACCAAATTCTAGGCCCTCCTCTATGTACTGCCTTGCTTTTGTCCGGCTGACAGACTCTGTCAATTAAAACCTATGAAAACATTTAATGACAATCACCAGATCTCTTGCTCAAAACTTCTCTTGGACTGATAAGTAACAGATGGCCTCAAATCAGTATCTGATGCTGGGAAAATGCACCAGCCAAGTGTCGGTAGTTACTCAGAGATGCTCAAAGTCTCCCAAGACAGATGAAAACTGACTCCTGACAAACAGCTGCCACAGCCAGGAGTAGAGGCTGATGGAGAAAAGAATCTGGCTAGGAGGACTCCATTGGCAGAAACTCTGAGGATAGGGGAGAGCAGTCTATAAGAAACCTGGTTAAGACAGGGTGGAAAGGTATAGAAATCAATGTTGAAGGAACCAAGAAAGAGAAGAAAAGGTCAGGTTATTTTTCTTTCTCCTTTTCACAGCCCAACTCTCCCTCTCTCTTGAGGATGGATCACTTCTTTGTAATGAGAGGATAACGGAAGGGGGTGGGGGTGAGATGGGGAAGCCAGCATTGTTCTTAGACCCCAGACATGAGAGGAAAACTAACCAGAGGCAGGTGTTTGAAGGTGGTGGGACAGAAGAGCCTTGTTCTGGACTTCAAACTAGCTTCCTTTATAAGGAAGCATTTAAATTTCTCCAATTGCTATTTAGTTGGTCCAGGAAAGAAAGATTATGGCCATCATGGCTTCCTTCCATAATTTTAAAAATGATCATCTATACAACAGGAAAGAGAGCAAAGGGGGCTTTAAGGTTTCATAAAATAGAGGTAAATTATCATTGTTTTATTCCTCAACGAACCTGGACGAGCTCGGCCTTAATCAAATCACGTTGCATTCCAAATGTAACAGCTATATTCTCAACACGAAAGACTCTAATCGATAGCGACATGAGAGCATTGTATCTGTGGAATTTTGTTTAGTTTTTTGGCTCAGGGAAGGAAGTAAAAGGCAGAGGATGCAGAAGAGCAGTTACCCCAGTTGAAACATCATCAGTGTATTCAAGATATTTCTAAAGACAAAAAAGACTAAACTTGAAAAGTCTGAAAAACAAAGCCAGGGGGTGGGAGTGGCAGGCAAATTACCAGACAAATTTCATATGGGAAAGACAAAAACTATTCCAATTCTCATACTTAAAAAATTAAACATGTATTTTGAAGTCCTTCTTAAACCATTGGTTTATACTGCTACACACTGTTTCACATCTCTGTGCAGAAACACCTCTACTCCTGCTGTTTCTTGGACTGTCTAGACTTTCCATCCTTCTTTGCCAGGTCAGTTCTCTCCTTTATACTTAGGCCTGCTTTTCTTGGACCTCCAGATTGGGCTGAGCCTCCTATTCTGCCTTCCCATGAACCCCCCGTGTTCACTAGTCTGCTGACTCACACAGTGCACTCATGTTATCAGTTGATGTGAGCCCTCTTTGCTCTCTTTTGTTTTCATATAGATGATCATTTTTAACATTATGGAAGGAAGCCGCGACAGCCATAATCTTTCTTTCCTAGACCAACTAAATGGCAATTGGGGAAATTTACATGCTTTCTTATAAAGGAAGCTATTCTGAAGTCCATGTGGCTGTCTCTTCCATTGCACCCTCCCAGCTCCCTGAACTTTTCATCTTTCCCTTCACACCTTCACAGGATCTTGCACGCAGTGCATGTCTGCTGATCTCATCCAAACTATAAGGTCATACCTTACTAGGATACCTTCCCGGGAAATCCTTCCAATTCCCCACGGCCACGTGGAAGTTCTTCCAGGAATGGCAGGTCTGCCAGTTTCCTCATCTCATTTCACTAAGCCAAGGGAATACTAACCAGCCCCTGGATCTGCAATGGATGGTGAAAAGGATTCCCTGTGGTTTAAGACCACATCATGCTCTTCCTTTAGTGGTTACTATCAATGATTTAGAGTCCATTTGACTTAAAAATTTGAAATACTTGGCTCTCTTGGAGTACCCATACCTGTCCAGAGGAGTAGAGTTCTTTTTGTAAAAACGAATTTATTGAGGCATAATTTTAAACTTCTAAAGTTTCAAGTAATCAGAATTATATCTGACACTGAATTTGCTCATCACATTTAGTGTGAGTATGGTCAAATTACTCAAAAGCTATGTGATCCCAAGGATTTGTGCCTTGGTCAAAATAAAGGACAGTGTTTGCAGCATGGCTTTATATATGCCAATGCCAGTTTTTAAAATATCGACGACCTTCACCTCACTTATGTCCATAAGATCTCAGCTTTTAATATAACATGCAAGAGTCTAAAGACAGCTTTTTAAAGTTGTTTTGTATTTTTTGCTGTGGTTAGAAAAAAATATGTAATGTGTTCCTGAGAAAAGATTTAGTATGTCCTAAACATATAAGCAGTGACAGCCATAGAAATAATTACAATGATATGGTAAAGTGTCCACTCACCTTTACTGAAGGTGACACCTTGGCTTTTTATAGCTTTCATTGTGCTCTTGGTCTAAATTTCCCTGCTAATTTATAATCCTGGTCACTAGGGCCAAGTATGTTTGAATGGCACAGGATGTAACTCTGGTTTAAAAGTGCACCTGTCCATTCTCAATTTACTGGCAGAAGAGGGCTTGTCAACACCACTGGAATGTACTTCCTAGGTGATTGGGTCAGCAAGGACATCTTGAAAGAATAAGAACATCTGCCACCCTTTCTGCACACCAAGAATGGTATTTCAGGGGTGAGTGGGCTGCCCTGGGCAAGAGCAACCTTTTGTACAGCTGATTTGAGCAGATTCTGACCATTTGTTTATCTGAACATTCCTAACTACAAATGAAGTGCCAACTATGGCTGCCTACCACAGGACAAGTGCTTTGAAGATACTGGGTGCATTTCTTTGGTGTCCTCCTATTTACTAAACAAGACTAACAGACCTAATCATGCCCATTCTCAACACTGAATCAGAGCCAAGTTTCACACTTGTCTGTGGAACGATGTCGATCATCTGCTTAGGCTACGTGGCCTGTGTTGGGCTGGTCCTATAGAATGAACTGCTTCACGCAATTTGAGATGAGACAGGACAGCACACAGCATGCTGGGGGCTTGAACTCAAGCCCTGCTATCTAAATCCCTGAGAGAGAGGTGCAGGAATATACATATGGCCAATGTCAGCACAATCCAGGAGTAGACAAACTTGGTCTTGGATTTTTCTTCATCCCCCTATTTTGCATCATTTCCTTGCTTTTGACCTGGGCCAAATCCAGCAGTATCTGGCTGCCTACACAGTCCTCCATCCCGATCCCCAGGTGGTTACCGTGCTCCTGCTATCCATGCCTTATGTACGAGCCATTACAAGATATGATTCTTGCCCCTCTCTTTTCTTTCTTTCTCTCCCTTCCTCTGTCCACGCAAACAGAATTGCTTCTTCCCCCTCTGGACTACCATGGAATGTTCACACAGTGCTGTTTAGTGTTTCCTGTGCCACATTATACTTCTGATGTTTGCTGGTTTCTCTCCCCAGATGGGCTGTGAGCTTTTCTGAGGTCAGAGGTTGTTATCCTATTGACATCGTATCTCTAGGGCACTGCACAATGTGCATACAGCAGGTGCCTAATAGGAATCATGGAGGAACGGGACATGTAAAGTAAATGCTGTCAGCCTAAAAATCTCATGGGTTATGAAGATGGGATGGCTGTGTGGATCTGGGCAGAAGTCAAGATGCTTGTGAGCCAGGACAGCTGAGAAGGCTGCACTGGAGAGAGGGGACCTGGGTTGACCTTGGTTACTAGTAGCAAGGGGGCAAAGATGGTGAAATCCTCATCTCCATTTTTCTACAATACTTTGCAATATGCTCTGTTTTCCCCTTCACCCTGCATCAAAAGGAGACCAGGAAGCTCTCTGTCTCATGCTATCTCCTTTCCTTTCTTCCTCCACCTACCCATTAAAATACACTTATTTAAGGTCCCAAAAGGGAAATTCAGCCAGAATTCACTAGGGTGACTGTGAATTTCTTAGGTGGAACTTTTTAAAGCATTTTTCATAGCATCTAATTAAACATGAACCATAAAAGAAAAAAATCAATGGAAATAATCAGTAGAGAATGGAATTATTATCATAAAGAAACACAAATTGTATCATTCATTAAAAATCTTGGATTCCTAAAATGATCGAATCATATTAGGTTTCTATTAGAAACTGCCTCAAAGAGATAATGGCCATCCATTTTTTTAAATGTCCATTTAACATTGAACTTAACATTGAATATTACAGGATTTTCTTAGCTCTTTTATATTTGTATCTATTTTTCTTAGACTGAAAATCTTGATTCCTAAAAACATTAACAAATTGACTCATTTGTTTTACTTCATAATATACATAAAATTGTTATGAAATTATAATACCAACACTAACAATAAAACCACAGAGTGAAGTTTAAAATGTTTGTGTTTTTTTTTTTTGTCTTTAGAATATATCCCACTAAAAACGTACAATCAGAGAGCTATTTTTAAAAGCCCTTAAAATAAATGTTTTTTCTGTATGGTTATGTTGCTGATATATTTATACCAATTTTTGGTTCTTCATTTATTTCTGGTTATTTTTTATTTTAAGATTTTTTCCTTTTCTGGTTTAACTTGATGTTTTAAATATGTAAGCATTTACATCTTTCAAAAGTAAAAATAAGAAGACATACTAAGAGAAGTCTCAGGTCCATCCTAATACCCCCGCCCTTACCCCAAGGGGCTCATTTATTAAATATCCAGTTTTTAAATCTATCACAGAGCACTCTGATTTATAAATAAAATAAATTAAAAGGCCTTTGGAAAGGAGAATTCCTTCCTGGGCAAGTATTGTTTTCCTTTTGCTTGCTCTCGGGGACAGCTGGAGCCTGTTATCTCAAGCTCCCTTTGTCAGAAACCCAGTGCCCATCACCTCTGCCATTAGGAGAGTATCTGTTATTTCCCCCCCCCCAACCCCTCAGCTAGACCCATGAACTTTCTGGAATACTTCAAAGGCTGGGGGAAAAAAAAGTGTGCGCATATGTCACCTGCTTTCGAGATTTAATAGTTTTTTAAATGCTACTTTGATACGTTTTTCTTCTGAGCTTGGGAAGGAAAAAGCACCTCCCGTGGGAGGGGCCCAGTTCTCTCCAGGTCACAGAGTGACCAGAAGCAAACTCATGAAGGCAGGTGAGAGCAGGAGCTCCATTTAAAATGTGCCTGATATAATCAAAGAAGCCGCACGTCCCCTGAAATAGGAAATGTTCTGAGTTTACTATTAATAACGTGCAAAAGTGTTCTAAGTTTACTATCCAGTATTACGATTGCCAAAAACCCACTGCCGTTTGGATGCGCTATAAAAATATTTCCATGAAGGCCATATAAAGTATATTTTTAAATCAAATTAAGGTAAAAGGAATATGGACAAAGTTATATTTCATTGATAAAGTGTTCTAAATAACATCCTGCCCCTGAATTCTCCTGGATGAAGACAAAAGCTGGAAAATCTTGTTGGCAGCTACTTCTCTCTAGCTCTGGTACGGGAAAAAGCGTGTGTGTTCACCAGCGGCCTGCCCTATCCCAGAGCCCCCATCAGCTCTCCACATTGGAGGTGATCCATCACAGGCTTGATCATAAATCCTGTGTCAGCCCACAACCAACACACGCTGATTAGCAGGTAGGTTGCTTTCTGGCTGGGAGAGAACCGCCCAAGGGATTTGGGGGTCTTCCAATGCTTGTAGAGCTAAACAAAAGCAAGGGAGGGGAGATATCCAGTAGAAACACCTAGAAAGTTGGCAAGTAGGTACATTATTCTAGAGATCAAGCCATACCCTGAAAAGCCACATGGACAAAGTTAAAGCAGACAAGATGACACCTGTCTGTGGACCCCAAGGGGAACCACAAGCTTCCAAGCCTCTGGCCACCATTGCTGTCACTGCCTGAGTTGAAGAAACCTGCAGGGAATAATTTAGGCCTTGCAAAAATGGTTCACATTTAAAGAAAAAAATCAATCTGGTTTTTATTTCCCTATGTCCTAATCCCCTAAACAATTTAACATGTAATTTAGCTAATTTTATTGTTCTCTTAATTTTTGAGTAGGCTCATTTTAAGTTCATTTCAATCCTTCTTAATCCCTATATTGTCTATCTTCTTACTACTTTACCTTAGTTTCTCTTATTCCAGCCTTTTAATGATTTCATTTACTCATTTGAAAATATTTATTGATCATCTTTTATGTATGTTTCAGGTGCTGAGGGAACAGCAGTAAGTAAGAAATGAGTGAATGACATTGTAATGTAAATGTTTAAAAACATTTTAATGTTTGGCAAACTACTTTGGAAATTAAATTTTTAAAAACTTAATTATCATCCCATACATGAATGTTGTATTCATCTGCCCATCAGAAGGAAGATTGTTTTTGTTATGTCCGTAGGACACATGAACACAACCCAAAGCTTTTTCATGGAAGTAAAAATAGCAACCACTTACAAAGAGCTCACTCTGCACCAGTGCTTAGTACTTTACATATATTAACCAATTTCATCCTCCCAACAATCCTCTGAGCTGGATAATTATGATTATCTCCATTTTACAGATGAGAAAACGGAGGTCCAGCAAGCTTAAGTGACTTCTCCAGAGTGAGTCAGTGGTGAGCTGGCCTTGAACCAAGGCCATCTGGCTCCAGATTGCCTTTCTCTGACCCCAGTGGGGCTGAGGCCTCCTCAAGGTTTGCATCTGACAACAGAATTTAGAACAGCAAGAGGCAAGTAGAGGCGGTTTTTTTTGGAAAAAGAATTGTGTTCCAAAGAGAGCTGGTAATAAATATTGCTGATTGGCTGAGTGATAAGGATGGAATGAGGTTTGGAGAATTTAATACTCTCATGAAATAAACATGTGATTTTGACCTTCCAGAAGTGACAGAAACTATTCAAACTATCCCATTTTTATATTTTCTCCCCTTTCAGCCATCAGTTTAGACTGTGCTGTCCTGGCTGAATCTTGCTCAAAATTGGCTCTGGCTCTCCAAAGACTGAATAAATGCTCAGACACATACAACCTGGGGAACAGGCATACATCTACCTTTGGGAATATCAAAAAGACAAGTATTGTTGCTCGTAAAGGCATACAGCCACTTGCACAAAATCCCTTCACATTTCTTTGTGGCTGTAGGAACTAAAGTTCTGAAAGGTTAAATAAGATTTGTCAAAAGCCGCAGAACCAGACCATTTAACACCTTCTATAGGACCCTAATCAGACTATTCTGAAGATGGGTAAACTGCTGCGTCTTGGATCCCATGCCCATGCATGTTACAAAGAGTGGACCCTAGACCACAGCATCAGCAGGCATTGCCTGGGAGCCTGTTAAAAATGCAGAATCTCAGACCCCACTCCAGACCTGCCGAATCAGAATCTGCATTTTATCAAGACCCTCAGGTAATCCACATAAATATTAAAGTCGGAAAAGCACTGGAATGAATGGTCACTACTTCCATTTCCACCCATTACTAATTCCAACTAGATATTTTAGTTGCAGTGAGAGGAGTTGTTGTTGATTCTATATTGGTTATAAATACATCAATCTCTTGAAAGGTATATTCTTAGCCTCACCTCATAATTTAACTTAAAATTATCTTCCTGATGCAAAACAATCTTCAGATTGTTTTTATGCTAGAGCTATACATTTTAAGACTGAGTTATTCCTTGGTGAGCAGATATTAAGGCTTCAGATGTGCAAAACTATGTTTCTTCTGAGACTTACACAGAAATGGCCAATCGCACCCCCCTCCATCCCCATCTTTACAATGACTCACACTAGTGTCCTTTCTTCAGAGCAGGTTAATTACCTTGCCCAAATCGCAGCAAATCCCTTTAGCATAGACTGCAGACATAAATCTCAGCCCAGCTCCAGCTCCTGCTTGAGTTACCATGAAGTAATCAAAATAATAATAACAGCTACCACTTACGTGGTGTTTACAATGTGTCTGGTGCTATTCTGAGAGCTTAATGTATAAAAAAGTCACTTAATCCTCGCAGAAACCCTATTTTATGGATGAGGAAACTGAGGCACAGAGAGGTTAAGTGGTTTGCCCAAGGCCACACAGCCAGTTCACGGTAGGGATTCTAACCCAGGCATTCTGTCTCCAGAGTCTACACCAGTAACCACGGCACCTCACTGCCTTTCGAAATCCAAATTAATGCTGCTCAAGGTTCCAAGAGGCCTTATTATTAAAATGCTCTCATAATAATGATTTATCATTTACTTGGAGAATATGATTCACTTCAGAGATTTTACTGGACAAAAAATAAATAATAGAGGCTTGCAGCTACTAAGACATTATTTTACAAAGTTAAAACATTACCTCAGGTCTCTAATCCTTGGTTGTGATTGCAAGACCACATGGTCTGCTGCTTGGAAGTGCTTTAAAATATCCTTCTGATTGTACCTGGAACCAGCTCCAACCTCAAAATTGCCTTATGTTTTCTATAAATGAGAAGCAGTTGTAAACTCTAAGAATTCATGATATTGCTGGCTTTGCATATCTATTAAATCACTGGTCTGATTTCTCTTTTTAGCTCCTGACAGCTCAACAATTTTTCTAAATGAAATCTTACGGACAATTTCAAATATGCAACTGTACGAAGTTTTGTGCCCCGGTGGAAGTGGAGGGGGGACCTCCTGACCTCACTATTCACGTGGCTCAATATCCCCTGAAGGCATGTCCCCAGAACCCTAGAGTCCTGGAAACATGGAATGAAAAACACCACGTGAGACAGAGTGAGCAGCTTCACATCTGCATTAACTCAGCTCCCCTTAGACCTCTCTGTCTGATACTACACCCAACCACGTCCTTTGGCCTCACACCAGGAAGACCTCACAGGATCTTAACTCTCCTCTGCGGAGCTGAAGGGAAGGCTACTCTTCGCAAACACATGAAAAAGGGCACTCACTGCCCAGTGCTTGGCGAAATAGAAACGGCTCCCAGGAACACAACAGAGGTTTGTTTCCAACAGCAAAATAAGCAATAGGCCTGCCAGGGGTGTGGGCAGCAGTCAGATATGCTGAATAGGGAGCAACCTTTGATTTTTTTTCCTTCAATTACTTTTGTTTGCATTAGCAACACAAAGCAAAACAATACATACACCTAGGCATGGTGTACGTAAAGAACTGTGGTGATAGTGCAGGAAATACAAAAATCGTAAGTCCCAATCAATAGTCATGATCTCTTTGTTAACTAACTATGCAATGCATTCCATTGAGTGGCTGGTTAGTAGTCACTGCCAAGCCCTTATCCCTGGGGATGCACATTAAAAAATTAAAATTTACATAAGTTAGTATTTAGAACGGTTTTAAGTGCTGGTTGTCCACTGGGAGAATGACAAAGTAGCTCCCAATAGCTTAATGCTCTCAATGCCAGGTGCCATGTGTGGTACTGGATGTCAAGGCCCCAATCGGATCCTCTCGGATCCCTTTTGACCATTTCTCTGCCCTGTACCCCAAAGTCGATGGCCATAACCAATGACTGTTGGGTGAGGAAACATGAAAACCCAGCTCCCTTGCCCGAGGTGGGTCAGGACAACTCTGAGGCATACTGATCCTCCCCAGTCCCCTGAAGGATCAAGCGGAAGCCACTCTCTTCTGGGCTTGGCCTGAGATGGCACCCTTGCTTAGCTTCCTTCCTTCCCTACCTTGTCCTGGTTCCTTTTACATTTTCCCAGGAGCACTTCCTTAAAAATCACTTGCATAGGAATCCTCATCTCAGAGTCTGCTTCTAGGAAACCCCACCTAAGAGAGCACGCTACCCAGCTCACCACTGCCTCAAACTGGTTGGTGTGAGGAATCTTAGCCTCTCCAGGAGCAGTTCTGGTGTGCAATTAACACAGTACTTGCCACACCCCTTTCCTCCCACAAATATGTCTATAATCTTTAGCCTAAGTCTATCTCATTTGATCAAAAAGGTGGGACCCTTAATCTAAACAGTATAAAATCTCAATTGAGAAGAATGTATAGAGCGTGCTATGCATGGGTTAAATAAATAATGGTCAAGTTAATTTTTAAAAATAAACTTTCTATAATGTAGTAATGTGTTTCCCTTACTAAGTTGGGCATAAGTCATTTACATAATTCTTAGTGAAGTGCCATTGGTCTTGCTTTTTGACTTTTTTTAAAGGTTGTGATCTTGCAGTACCAAGGAGCTATAATAAAAGCATAAAATTGCACTATAAGCGAAAGGAATTGGGCTAAATCAGCACACATATTAAGGCATATCTTGAAAATTACTTTTTGACTAAATTCCTTATATAGGCTTGCTTTCTTATAATTCTCTAACTTTATGGGTTTTCATGCAGCAGAAAAATTTCTGGGTTCCCTTATTATTCTGTTACCTATGAAGCAAGTCCAACCCAAGGGATGTGAATTATGATAAACCCAATGAGAGTTGGTGACCCAGAAGGGACCAGCCTTATGTCACTGCCCACCTCAAGTCTCACAGACACACATAGCATGGCTTACCTTTATTCCCATGGCTTCTCCAGAAATGACAGCAATTGTCACACCATCTTTACTGGGTTTAGGGATCTCTTCACTTTTCAGTTCCTGGTACTGAGGTTCCACCATCTTCTCTGAGCTCCTCAAATTAACCCACAGTTGTAGGCCATGGGCTGGCTCCTCTGAGCAAGGCATCTCAGCGTGCAGGATGCCCCGGCCTGCAGTCATCCACTGCAAACACCAAACCAACAAGAAGGAAAGCTAACTATTCTCCCAACAAGTCTGCAGGTAGAACAATTACAACACTGTCGCTAAGTAATAACAAACATCAATAACAATTGCTGGAGCCCTTTCCAGTTTTCCAAATGCTTCCTAAGCTTCCTCATTTGAAATCAATGCATCAGAACTGGAATTCCTACAAATGGAAGAATACCCTCTTTGATACCCCTGAATCTTAGATTGAGCTTTAAGATGGAGAGTTGTACAGTTAATCGCATGAATCAGTTGGTAAATTCATTGAAAATCATTTAATTCTCAGTTTATTTTATATTTGGGAGTTTGCTTTTTATTTCATGCAAGCATTAAAATGAACATTATTTTTATTTGATGCCAAATTTTTATTCTTAGAATATTTATTTCTAATATCTCATCATTCCCAAAATTTCATTTGTAATATCTTATACATATTAACTTTTCCTTTGATTTTGAATTTTGAGGATGAAACCTTATGTACTCACTATTACTGTAGATTTCAATTAAGGAACAGCTAAAAATATTCAGACATTTTTAGTTACCTCTTTCATGGCTAGAATAAAGAATACTACACTACAAAGTAATTGCTTCTCAAATACACACTGCTCTTTTCCAGCAAATAAAGAGAATGACTTTCTTGTCTGCCTAATAGCAGATGGCTTCTTCTGAGCGTAGTACCATTGTTGATAGGAGGGACAAACTGTGCTAAGACCTGGTTTCTCAGTGCTATATCACATTTTTGTCATGTGGGCACTTCTTCACATGCCACTTTCCAGTTTACTTTATAGAAAATAATCAAATGGCATTCCATTCACTGAAGATTTTCTTTAGAATCTGTCTTCCAGTTCAAGGTTCTTTGCCTTCTTTAGTTTGCTTTTATGTTTATTTATTTAAATTAGTCTGTAGGAGTCATTCCTAGTAAATCTTAGTACACATACACATGCACATGCACATATACACATACCTTGTACAAATCAATTAAGTCTTCTTTGTTCAGTGTTTTTGTGTTATTCTTATACACTTAGTATCACAGTGTTTTCTGAGAGCAGCTTAAAAACTAGCATAAAATTTATGTAGTATTGAAATTGACAAAAAAGTTGAAATATTAGTTTGATATATTCCAAAATATATATGACATAAATTGGTTGCAAGACAGTAAAATTCCATTGAAGGTGGTAGTCAAGTTTTTCATTCAGCGTTATGTATAACATAAAATTTTTTTAATATCTAATGCAAATTGAGATTCCTATTGGTGTAGAGAATTTATCTCAATAGACTCCATTTTGCCAAGTCTTTGTCCAGTGCTCAGCACATGGTAAAGTTCAAATTTTACTCAATCTTTGATTACAATTCAAGTAGCATTTTAAAAGAATTTAATTAGAAAACTATAAATTAATACTCTGGGGAAAGGTGTACTTCACAGGAGTAGAAAGACTTCCTATTTCATGACACAATATAAAGATGCAAATAATGAAAAATAGATTAAAGCTATTAATACCATACTTATTTCCTGAGGTGGAGTTTTCATTGCACTCTTTCAATGAACTTGACATGTGAGAGACAGACTAGCATAGTGGATATGAGGTCTGGTTCTGGAGACAGATTAACTGAATTTAAATAACACAGGCATGATATAATCAGAGTACCTTCCAAATAGAGTTCTATTATGATAAAAGACACTAGTACAAATAAATGCTTGTGAATGTGTCTATAACATACTATATAAAAATTGACATCTAATGCCAATGTTTCAAAATGTTCAAGCCAAAAACAAAATTCAGTCCATATTTAAAAATTATTGTTTTTGGCCATGATAAGAATTTTTATTGCATTCAACTGTATTTTCATATGCAAGTCTAATCTCTGAATTTGTTTACTATCACAACCCTATTTACAAAAGACTTTCAAGTTAATACAACAGACATTCATTTCTATATGCTATAAAAATGTTATAGAAATATTTTCAAATGAGCCAGGCATGATGGCTCAAGACTGTAACCCCAGCACTTTGGGGGCCAACACGGGAGGATTACTTGAGGCAGGAGTTTGAGACCAGTATGAGCAACATAGTGAGACTCCCATCTCTACAAAAAATACAGAAATTAGCCAGGTGGGGTGCTGTTTTCCTGTAGTTCAGGAGGACACTTGGGCCCCGGAGTTTAAGATTTCAGTGAGCTATGATAACACCACTGCACTCTAGACTGGGCAACAGAGTGAGAACTTATCTGGAAAAACAATATATTTAATAAGAGAATCACACATTTCAAGATTATTTTTTATTTCCATTATCTCCCAGTAAATTATATTGTACACTTTTTTTTAGTGCATGCATACTACTTTGGAGACCACTGTACTAGACATTACAGTCTTTAAGAAAAGAACCAAGCTTTTATTGCTTAAATTGTATTAATAGGAGCTAGTGCAGTATGTACTATGTAGAAGTAATCAATAAATATTGTTTACAGAAATATAAAAATAAATGAATATATATACACCAGAGCAATAAATGAATATATATACCCCCAAACAGATATTAACTTTCTGTAGCACCATACTTTTAATTATGTAGAAATAATTAGACAGAAACTAAATCTTGAAATTCTATAAACACTCTTTCAATTATGTCAACTTGTCTATCTAGAAATATAAATGAAAAATACATAATTACGTATAAATATATGTAAATAAATAATTGTTAATATACATGCCAATAATGGGAAATAATTGGTTACTGGAATTAATACACAAGTTTATAAGGTATGTTACTAGAAAATTGTTATGGTTTCTAAATTTTATCCTAAGTACCTAAATATTATTAAAAAAATTATCTGCCAGTATTGTTAAAAATAGGAAGAAAATATATTTCATCTGGAAAGTTGCTTTTCTAAATGATTTCATAAAACAAATAGACATAGGAAAATGAGGAAATAAGACAAAATTTTAAAAGTATTTTATGTAAATATATATATTTTCTTCCTAATTTTTGAAGCTACAAAATTGACAGAAATGAATATGTCTGTATTTGTCTGTTATTTTTGTCTACCTCTATCATTATCCATCTACCTACCATTTATTAATTGTTCCTTATAATAGGGAATTAAAGGTATATAAAAATAAAATACATTAAAAATTCAAACATTCGTAAATAAATGGCAGGTATCATCTTATTAAACATTTACTATAATTGAAGAAACTAGTTACTCTTCTCTTTGGATATTAAAATTATAAAAATATTGGTACGATGTTCCTGTTTGTAAACTGATGAAATCATACAAGTAACCAGTAATACTATACTTCTTACTATCATACAAGTAATTACTAATACTATACTTCTTACTATCCTACAAATAATTGTAACACTTCTTTACAGAATGCTTATTACATATCTGATTTCATTTACTATTTTTTGCCTTCCATTTGAAAGTCTCTCTTCCTGTATTTCTCCACTTACTGTAATATCATATTCTCCTTGAGGATGACTTTCAAGAGGCTCAAGCAAAGAGAATATGTGATTCCATATCTTGATGACTAAGCAACATCTAGAGGTTTCAGAAATGAAAAATCCTCAGTTATATTATTACCGTGCTTAATTCATTCCAGTGAATAAGTAGATGAGTTCATTTTGCCAATATTTAATGACAGTTGCTAAAATAAAAATCAAATCACATAGATTCCAATGTATCATCAAAAATATAACTTTATTTTCACCGATAGTCTTCCTGCTGATGAATACCATTGCTTACATCTTTCTCCCTTTTGTGAATCAATTTGCAGAACTAGCAATTTTTAGCAGAAAATTAGCAATATATTTTATTCATATTGTTTATTCTATTTGTTTAAAAATAGTATTAAAATACTTAACTTGTATTAAGGAAAGTTAATGAATTATAATTTGGCACACAAAACAAATGGGAAAGATTTATAGGCAAGAACTAAACAAGTTATCATTAAGTTTGATTACTTTCATTTTTCAAATGTTTCCATAAAAACTGTCTTCAATAGCTTGAATTTTTCATTTAGTGGAATAAGTATTTATTATTCATTTTCTGACCAACCCATATAATTTTGTAATAAAGTTAAGATTTTAAAAATGCTATACTCTGTACTTCCCTGGGAATTCTTGTACACTTATTTTGAGAAATACGTATTTGATTTATAATTTGATATATTTTTGTTATTACGCATAGATTTAATCATAAATTAGATTTTAAGGGTAGGATGTAGAATCTATTTTTTGAAAATAATACATAAATTTTCATTGCATGATTAAATGGGTTTCTGCTATAATTATTCTTTTTCATAAAACGGGAATGCTTATAGCTTATTATAAGAATTAATATAAATAACTACCACTTATTGTGTTTGTGATGAGACTACAACCTAAGACAAAATTAGGCTCATAAGCTCATAAGCATTTATAATCTCTGGCATGATACTTACATTCTCTTAAGTTCCTTATGTGGAAAATAGAGCTAATGATAATTTAACAATTAAAAATCATATGATTTTTATATTACGATCATATGATTTTTGTATTGTGAACACATATTTATATATAAAAATTGATAGAATAAATGTGATGTGGAACATGATACTACCTTGTAAACTTCCATTTTAAGAATATTTATCATTAATTTTATTGTTTTTTCTTTATTGAAGTGTAATTTACATATCATGCCTTTACTTCATTTTAAGTGTACAATTAAATGGTTATTAGTAAATTTACCAAGTTATACAGCTATTCACACAAATCGGTTTTAGAACATTTCCTTCCCGCTATTGTGACCCCTAATTCTCACCCCCAAATACATTTCAGGCATGGCCATCCCCTCCATTATGCTCACGACATCCCTCGGATGTGGGTCTAATCCCCAACCCCCAAATCCCTACTGAACACCACCACAATTTGAACACCGTAGTGTTAATCAGTCAGTACCAATTTGATGGCGAATACATGTGGAGCCCATTCTTCCAGTCTTGTGTCACCTCACTTTGAGTAATGGGCTCAAGCCCAATCCAAGATAATATAAGTGGTGCTAGCTCACTGTCATTTCTTAAAATTGAGTAATATTCCATTGTAAACATATACCAAATTTTAATAATCCACTCATGAATTGATGGGCACTTGGGTTGTTTCCAAGACTTAGCAATAGTAAACTGTGCTGCCATAAACATTCGGGTG
>CAUYRT010073788.1:0-12906 GCA_963574885.1 Lepilemur ruficaudatus | reverse complement strand
GGCTAGAGTGCCGTGGCGCCAGCCTGGCTCACAGCAACCTCAAACTCCTGGGCTCAAGCGATCCTTCTGCCTCAGCCTCCCAAGTAGCTGGGACTACAGGCATGTGCCACCATGCCCGGCTAATTTTTTCTATATATATTTAGTTGGCCGATTAATTTCTTTCTATTATTAGTAGAGACGGGGTCTCACTCTTGCTCAGGCCGGTTTCGAACTCCTGACCTTGAGCGATCCTCCTGCCTCAGCCTCCCAGAGTGCTAGGATTACAGGCATGAGCCACCGCGCCCGGCCGACAGTTGGATTTTTAACAAAACGTATTTTTAGGGTCACAACTGGGATTCCATGCCCCTTCCCCCCCAACACATGCACTAAAAAATATGATTGGTGCATGGAATCCCAAAGACTGGCCGCTCACATCTTGTGACGTGTCAGAATGCCCGTGTTCTGGTGGGGGAGCTGAGATTCTGAAGCTTAAAACAGGTCCAGGAAGGTTGGTTGAAAACTCTGTCATCTGCAGCCTTGCTGATTTCTCCAGCCCTCACGTCACGGCAGGGGGCTGGGAGAAGAGACCATGGAACCCACCAGGAACCCACTGGGAATGTCTCCTCCAGGCATGTTGGCCCCGCCCAGCGTGCTGGGTGCGACATAGCAGAATGTCTTCATCCGGGTAAGAAACAGGCTGCTTGCCCTCCAGCTCTCTTCCTCCTTGACTTCCACAGGACTCAAATGGCATCCACGTCTTCAGCTCATATTTTTAAGGTCCATGTTTTACTGCCCGAGAGGATGGGCCAGAGATCTGAAGTCAGACAGTGCTGGCCACATAACCAGCAGGAACTTGTCCTTCGCAAGTTACCTGACCTCTCTGATTCCCCAATACTGGACTATTTATTTGCCTTCCACTCTGCTAAACTCCATGTAGGCAGGGACCATGTCACTCTTTTTTTGTTTGCTTTTTTTTTTTTTTTTTTGAGACAGAGTCTCACTCTGTTGCCCTCACTAGAGTACAATGGTATCACCATAGCTCATTGCCACCTCAAACTCCCGGGCTCAAGCAATCCTCCTGCCTCAGCCTCCCAAGTAGCTGGAACTACAAGTGTGCACCACCACACCTGGTTATTTTTTTCTATTTTTGTTGCCCAGCTAATTTTTTCTATTTTTAGTAGAGACAGGGTTTCGCTCTTGCTCAGGCTGGGCTCAAACTCCTGAGCTCAAGCGATCCTCCCGTCTCAGCCTCCCAATTTCACTCTTGTTTACAGCTGAATCCACAGCACCTAAGACAGGGTCATGCTTGCAGCTAGCATGCAAAAATATGTAATAAATGAATCTTTTTCTATAAAGGTCTCAAGGCTGTAAGGCAGCTTTTATCTGTGGAATGTGGGGGATAATGATATTTCCCTGATAGAATTCTAGGAAGGTTTTGCAAAATTATGGCCACAGATACACTGTCAGTTTGCTACCACCCAGACACCAAGGATGGAGGCAGGAACATTTCAACCTGACCAGGGAACAAGATTTCCCGTGACCCAGTCCTCAGAGACATCAGCTGTGTAGCAGGATTCAAGGAAATCCAGGCAGGTCAGAGAGGCCCTACAGAGGCTCCCGGAGTGGCTTTCCCAGAAAATAAATTAAAGAGTATATACTGAGCACATCCTCCCTCTCCCCCAGAGGCAGGCTGCCTTACTTAGGTGTCTTTCCTGCCAGGAGACACTTGCACAAAGTTGGTATTTGTGTCACACGGGGAAATTTTAAAATGCTGTATTTGGAAACATGAATGTGTAATGTCTCCCTGGAAATCTACACCTTCTCAGTGAAAGATACAAGTGCGGTCCAAGACAGACATGTTTAATTAGAGGGCAAACTTGACATTTCCAGTGTTTGGACTAGACAGAGGAAAAGCCACGAGCAAACCAAGATCTTTTCTCCATCCCCTCCCCCAGCTTGCTGACAGAGAATAATTTATTGGGTTTAAAGAAAAATGAATGTCTTTACAATAACAGGAGAGAAAAGGCCAGAAGATCCAAGGGTGGTTATTAAATAATTGTCACCACTAAACAGGCATCTCCCACGTCTCCTCCATGCCTGCCCTTTCGGGTCCCGGCTTGATCTGCCCGCGTCCACTCACACTGGCACATCCACCCACCCCGCCTCCGGGGTGCCAGGCCTCAGAGGCCTTCTGCACCATCCTTTCCAGCCCTCGCGTCTGAGATCTGCAATTCCGAGTTTGGAGGTCTCACGCATCTGAGTCCTCCTGCCTCCTTCAAGCCCGTGGCTACTTGCAGCAACTTGCTCCCTGGCCCTGCCCCTCCTGCCGCTCCCCCACCAAGCCAGTCCACACATTTCTGCCAAACCAGCGTGGCACAGCATGGCTGTTTGCATCCTTCCTCCTCACCAACATTTTCAGTGGTTCCTCATTTGTTCAGCAACAGCGCTTGAGCACCTTTCCTGTGCCAAGTACCAGGAGTTGATGGTGAGTAAGGTCGCCATAAGAGGGAGCCCAGACCTTTAATCTGGCATTGAGTCAGACCCCAATATGCCCTTCTGGGTCTATCTCTTGCAGCTCCCTGTGATGTTGCCTTCTAGATACGTCCACTGCCCAGGGGTTCCTGATACTCCCTGTGCACCCCCACCCTCGAACGCACCGTCCCTGAGAAACATGTATGCACGGTGCTGACCCCTTTTTGTCTATCTTTTATTCATTACCCACACATTGCTCACCACAAGACCAGGATTCTGACCGGTCCAGCCTGTGTTTGTACAGTTCCCTTCACTGTCCTGCTCCTCTCCCCTCGAGCTCCCGCATTCTTTCACGGCCAAGTTAAATGTCACAGCTGATGCTCTGGATGGTATATTATTAATATCAACCACCTTTATGTTACCATAGAACCTTCCTAGAAGTCCCCTTGCACCACGTGATATATTTTGCCCTATATCGTAGAATACACAGAAATTGATAACGGAGGGAACCTGTCAGTCAGAGTCCAATCAGAAAAATAGAAATGAAAGGATATCACAGTTACCCTGATTTGGTCACCACACATGCATCAAAATACCACATGTACCCCAGAAATATGCATAATCATTATATATCAAGTAAAAAAAAGAAAACACTCTGAAATGTCACATAGAGGGAACTTAATTGGTTACACAAGTAATGGCAGAACAGAGAAGCCAAGCGGAGGGTGGCAAGCTGGCCGAGGATGAGCAATAGCAAGGAGCTGCCACTGCCACAAGGCCGGGAGGGCAGTGGGGCTCCCAGAGCAGAAGCCAGGAACGCCGCAGGTAGCTGGCGAGGGCAGAGCCTCAGAAGAGACACAAGCCTCAGCAGAGGCTGCGGAAGGAGACAGCCTGGCTTCTCTCTTCTTCTGCTCTTTGAGTCACCGTGGCAGCTGCCTTGGGCTGAACCCAAACAGAGGTCAGCCGGCATGGGAACCCGGGCGCCCTGCCCAAGACATAGAGCAGAGCAGGGCAAGAGTGGGGAATAGCACAGTAGCCCAATTCCATACCTCATACTTCTAAAACCAGAACGCTGTAGCAAAGTGACGGCATGATTCAGCAACTCGTCTCCAATGTGAAGCCGTAGGTACTGCTTTCGAGGGGGTGCAGACGCCTGGGGACAGCTTGTTTCCCTCACTCGTGCTCCACCACTAGCCATTCTTCTCTTCACCCCGTTCTCCTTGAGCCTGCCCTGGGGAAGCCACCTGGACCTTTCTCCGGGACTGGGCGCAGGTCAGGACTCATCTCTCACCGAGCTCAGCCTTGGTTTTATCGAGTAGCTTCAGCACCAAGTGAGGCTCAAGTTGGTTGTTCCTACTAACGCTCAGGGACCTGAGCCGCTTACCCTTGCCACCTTGGTCCTTCCCATGACGCTGAGTGCTCGGCCCTGTAGGGGTGAGGGAAGTGCTCCACCAGGCTGTGGGCTCAGATCTCAGGCTTGGGGTCCAAGTGCATACTCTGCTCTCTTCTAGCTACTGACTTTGGGCACTGATGTGACCTCTCCGAAGTTGCAGCTTTCTCCACTGAAAAATGTAGACAGTAGTAGCATCTACCTCACAGGGTTATTGTGGGAGTGAAACAAAATGATCCAAGTAAAACACCTGGCCCAGTGCCAAGCATATAATACATTTGGTACCTGCGAGCTGTCCTTGTTTAGATACACAAATACTTACCATTGTGTTACAGTTGCCTGCAGTACAGCATGGTGGCATGCTAGACAGGCTGGTAGCCTAGAAGCAGTAGGCTGTACCACATAGCCTGGGTGTGCAGCAGCCTGTGCCAGCCAGGTTTATGGACGTGTACTCCATGACATTCACACAATGACGAAATGGCCTGATGACGCATTTCTCGGAACGCATCCCCATGGTTAAGCAACACATGACTGTATATATCCTAGCAAGAAGCATCAAGAAGAAAATAATATAAGTACATATAAATCTACCACTCAGATAACCCACTTATCATTTTTCTATATGATAATTAAGTCTCTTTCTTATTTTTTAATAAAAATGAAATTATAGTATACTCTTTAAAAAGTAACCTTTTTATCCAAGTAAACCATTTCCTCAATGTCTTTCTGTGCCATTGCGTATCATTTTTAATAGCTGCACCAACACAAACGTGCTGTAGTTCATTTAATACATTTCACTTTCAAAGATCTTCTTTTGTGGACATTCAGGCTGTTTCCAATTTTCACCGTTACAAACAGTGCCTCCAAAATGCTTCTGAAAGGGGCCAAATCCCACCTTTCTGCTGAGCACTTTAAGTCCTCTGGGCTACAATAAAATGTTGAGTTTTCAAGCAGATTCCAGGGCATCCTCACGAGCTGCCCACATGCAGCAAGGCGCTTTCCCGTCTGTTGCCACGTTAGCCTGTTCTCGTAGCGCGCCCGTGGGCCAGCCTGAGGAGCAGGTCCACGCCTGCTGGCATTCTGGGTCTTTGCTAGACAGAACCTATCCAGGTGTTTTCTTCAGGCTCTGGCCCCTGGCAGGGGTGTGAGACCCTTCTCCGAAGCTCCGTAAATGTCTTATTAAAAACGATGCATGATATTACTAATACCAGCCAGGGTCCATGACATACTTTCTGTGTCTCCTGTTTTCTTGGGACCTGCAGTGTGGGGAGCTGTTCTGAAAACGAGAGCCTTCAGGGATGTGTTTGCTGCCCAGAACACTGGGGTCCTTAGTGACGTAGCAACTGCCCCTGGGCATAGCTCTCCCATCTGGAGTGCACCAATTATTCCATAGTATAGGCTTGATTAAGTAGATTAGTAGTAGAATGTCCTTTAGCCTGAGGAAGCGGAAAAGTTAGTCTTAAGACGATAAACAGTCTAACAAATTCCAAAAAGTCCTGCCCTAAGATCCCAAAGTCCCGCCCTAAGATCCCGGGCTGGGGGAAGTAGATAATGGAAAAGGATTACCTGCAGGCTTAACTAAACAAAAGGTCTTGTGATAATGATAGCTACAGGGAATGTGGTATGTGGGCTTTCAGTTCTATATAAATAAAGCCTCTAAAGAAACACAGCACGGCAGTCTTTACAGGCTCTGTCCTCCCGTTCCCATCTGTTTTGTCTCTTTTTTTCTTATCCTCACCCCCAACTCCAAGTGCCGCATGTCACCAGCTGGCTCTGGCACCCCTAATTACAAGTGACATTTTCTTTAGAAAAATTGATTGGTATACATACTTGGGAAACCCAAGGGGTCTGCTCCCCATGTATAAAGAATCTGCATTTTAGGCTCTCTTATTTACAAATGCTCCTCTTCTGGTACCAATTTATTAGTCACTTTTGTGGCAACTGACAAAACCGCCTCACAAACTAGCTTAAGCAAATAGGAAGTTTACAGGATCACATGACTTGGTGGTTACAGAGTACTATACACCTTAGCCATGATTGAATCTAGGGCTCACATGATATCTTTTTCTCTATGTTTCAAATAAGTATGCTCTATACAGTAAGTAAGATGACCCCCAGGGAAGCCCCAGACTTAACTTGACAATTCCCAGGAGACAAAGATCACATCTTCCCTGGTAGAAACTTCCAGGGAAATTTCTGTTTGACCCAACCTGGGTCTGTGCCCATTTGTGACCAAGAGGACGGGGCACTCTGACTGCCTGAGCCTGGGTACACATTCATCCCTTTGACTAAGGGTAGACTGTATAATCCAAACTGCATGAAACGAGTTCCCTACAGGAGAGAGGAGTTTTGAGTGCTGGACTGTTCATAGTAACATGCTCACTGCAACCTCCCAGTCTTGATCTCCTCACCTATAAAATCAGTATAGAATGCTTTTCTCATAGCACTATTATGAGATTAAATAACATATGTACGGCATCTGCAACACTGCTAAAATGATGGTAGCTAGTATTTTGCCAAACAGTAATTTAGTATTATTTTGTTTAGGACACGTGATTTTGTGTCAATTTGGCTAGACCGAACTGCATTTCCCAGAATTCCCTTTCCTATATGTTTTTGATTAGCCTGTGCCAAAAAAAAGATTCTTGTGTGAGATTTGGAAGTGAAGCAACAGCCATTTTGTAGCTCACCAATGTCCCGTATCTGCTGGTTCACACTGGTGGCGTGGGGTGGCAGTCAAGCCTGCAGCGCTTCCACCTTCCCCTGGGTGCTTCTTCAGCTTCTCAACTTCCAGGCCAGATGTGCGTTTAGTTCCATGACAGAGGGTGCCAGCTTCTCCTGAAGGACACTCATACCATCAAGTCAGAGGCAGCAAGAACTGACAGTGGTTTCGACCCTTCCTTTTAGGTTCTACCTTGTGCCTGTGGATTCTAGCTTGTTCTTTTTTTCCTCTACTTTACTCTCACCTGCCCTTCCCTGAGGACCTCATACTCTATCTACCATTAGAGACAAAGGCGACAGCTTCACAGAGACTCCATAACCAGCTTCCGTAATTACAGAAGATCAAATCTATCCCTTCCTCCCTCTCTCCCCCACCCCCACACAAACTTTTAAGTGGTTCTGCTTCTCTCATTGGATTCTGACTAATAAAAACAGAAGCCAAGTTTCCTAAATGCCCACCAATCTCCCTTTTGGGAAAGAAGACCCTTTGGAAATTGTTTCAAGGGAAGCACAAATTAGGCTAAAACTAGAATAGTTACAGTAACTTTCAAAATAATAATTAAAAAAAAAATAAAGCTAGAAAAAACACACAAAAATACTACAACATCAACCACATTTTAACTTCCCCACCAGAGGTACAGACCAGCATCTTCTATCATGGATCCCGCATTAGCTCAGACTTGCCCAAGGTCAGTGGCAAAGCCCACACAAGAGACAACAAGATGCTTCGGCCAAGGGGAAGGGTTCAAATGTTTAAATCAAGCAGGAGGCCTCTTCAGTCTAGTTACATAAAAGCCTAAGTCCAGTGGGTGAGGGTGTCCGTCACACCCACAAATGTGCAGGGTGGGAATTTCTCGCCATGTGCCTTTCTGCAGCTGAGACTTGGCGGGGTCCCCTGTGGCAGCTGCCCAGGACAGTGTTCTCTGGACTTCCTCATTCCTGGCCTCTCCACACAGGAAGCAGCAAAGCAGTACATGTTGCTCCCTTCTCTGAGCTGTGGGGAAGCTCAGAACGTGCAACACTGGCTGAGAAAGGAAGCATTCCCATCCTGTCACGTGAACTGAGATGGATTTAGAAAAACGTGAGTTCAGTTTGTGCCTCCATCAAAGCATCCCTCAGGGTAGGGAAGCTTCTTGGCTTTTTGACCCTCCTCACAACTCTGTCTACAAATGTCTCTTCCTTGGACTTGCCTATCTGAAATTCCACCACTAGAGTCACATATTTTGGGCCTAAGTTACAACCATGTGAGACAGTTTAATCATCTTTTTGCCTTGTAACAGTCAGTAGAGATCCCGCAGGAAGGTGGGAGGTTTAATGGCAATTGGTGGAGCTGTTGGGGGGTAAGGACCCAGCAGTGGGGCAGAGGAGCCCGTTTGAGTGCCTGGAATTGCTCCTGTGGGTGTGCAGGGCTGTAGGGCAGGCAGCCCCTCAAGGTAGGGTAGGGGCACAACAAGGAATAAAGACCCTGAGCTGCTGTCTCCCAAGGCTTGGCCTGAGGCCACGTACCCCTCCTGTCTTCGCATCTCAGTCATTTCATGGGTCAAGTCACAGGCCTGGCCCAAGTTCTCTGTGATGGTAGGTCAGAGGCCTCTGGTGTCCTGCCCCCCATCCCCAACGTCACCTCTGATCCTACCCGCAGTCTGTGGCCACCTCACCCTGACAGCCTTTTGTCCTGAGAGCAGGCCTGTGTCTTTTGCTGTCTCTGTTTTGGGGTTTCTATGAAGCTGTGGACGGGAGCGGGAGCCGCTTGGCACTCACATATGTGCAGCCCTGACCCGCAGGGGATGAATGCCTCCGACGTCACCCTCAAACAGTGGGCGGCGGGAGCTGGGGCTGAATGCTGCTTCTGGCTGCTCATCAGCGGACAAGCCTGAGAGATTTTTCACACACTCCTCGAGAGGCCCTGCGTGGGTTAAGCTCCAGTTGTTCAGTAATGGCCTTGAGAACACACCTTATATTGACTTTTCTTCCTTCCCTCCCTTTCCCCCGTCCTTCACTTCTGCTCCCTGGGATCACCTCCCAGACAAACTCCCAAATAAACTACCTGCACACAAGCCCTTATCTGAGTCTCAGCTTTCCAGGGAGGACCCAGGATAGGAAAAATGATTTTGTATAACCCCAATAAATCCGGGGGTCCCACGGGACTGTCTTGAAGTCCAAGACACAGACCAGCAAACAATAAAAGCATCATAAAAAGGAATTCCAATCTTTAGCATTTATAAAGCTATATCAAAGGGCAAACACTCTAAATTCCCCTTGTCCAGTCCCCAAACCATCTATTCCAGACCCCTTTGGATGCTATTCTTGCTGTTCTTCTTTTTCATCTCTTTTAACATATAAATGTATTTAGCTTCTCTGGCTTAAATACATACAGTTTCTGACTTAAGATGGTTCAACTTAACAATTTGTTTACTTTATCAGGGTATTAAATGCATTTCAACTTATTATACAATGGGTTGATTGGGCTGTAGCCCATTGTAAATCAAGGAGCATCTGTACATACATACACACACACACACACACACCCTCCTATCTTCTATGGAAGCTATTCTGAATGTGCATCACTGAAGAGCAGCAATCTTCTTTAACTGGAGGTAGTGGTAGGCTACGGGACCGCTAACTCCTACCAGTGCCCTCCCCATTTGGTTCTTGGATAAGAATTAGACTGCAAACTACGTAGAAGCAGAGCCTGGCTTGCACAGAGCCCAGATAGAAGCCCGCAGTAAACCTATAGGGAGACAGCCTTTTTCATGAAACCACATACATAAGAAATGGGCATTTTTTTGCACCATATACTAAATAAATGGGCAAAACTGTCATCTCAAAAGCTGAGGGAATCCCTGTCTTGTTTGACAAAGCATGACCCATTTGTAGCACATCAGTGTGCCAGACCACCCCGGCTGGGAAGGCTACGGAATGTGCAGGCAGTGACCAGGGCCCTGACACTGCGGTAGGTCCTGAGAACACGTGGAGAGCTGGCTCCCTCTCTCTCAGCCTCTAATGAACACAGCGCCTGCTTGACATTTTCCTGCACATTCTTACATTTGCCAACTGCCTCCCTGCCCCCATCCACACATTCCACAACATGGCAATTAATTGTTCTCTGCTGTTCGGTAGCATTGGTGTGCATAGCCACAACTGTAGTCTTGCTTTGTTCCTGGTTTAATCAGTGGCTGTCTCTGGCTGTCCCTCAAAAAAACAGACAAAACCAGCCAGCTGCAGACCCAGCTGTCAGCGAGCCCCGACACTGGCATTCAAGTGGCCGCAAGAGAGCCCAGAGAGTGCCCAGAGAGAGCTCATTCTTCTCTTTTCTCCTCCTCACAATTGACAGGCTCTGAGGAAGGAAACGTGAGCTCCGGGCTTGGCAGCGGGGCAGGAGGCTCTTGTTAACAGCTTGCCTTCCTGTTTATATGGGGTCTGGCAAAACTGTTAATTTCTCTCACGGAGGTGACAAATGGGAAACCTAGGACCGCCAGGGAGCAGCAGCCTAGAAAACAGCCCAGGCGCGACTTGTTGAAGCAAGGCCAGGAAACTGGAAATGGGTGGGCAGGGCCCCTTGCAGGTTCCCAGGCCCACTGAAGAGGACATCTGCACTTAGCTGCCCCCTCTTGAAAGATGCGCTGAGCCCCGCTGTGTGGACATGGCTCTCCTGCTGTGCGGTCTGCTCCCACCAGAGTGCCCCAGTGACAGACACAGTGGAGACCCTGTAGTGCAGCTCAGAAGCCATGTCCCAAATAAGCATCTGTGTTAGGACCTGTGGGGTCCTCGCACAGCTCCTGTGGGGAGCTCCCTGGTCTGGCTCCAAAGCTTAAACCACTCCAAGAAATACACCAGGGTCGGGCAGCCCCTTCCTGCTGCTTCCCCGGGCATCCCACGCCCTAGGCAGTGTTTCTCCCCCTGCCTATATGTGGAGAGCACCTGGGGAGAGTCAGATTGAATTGTTCTGGTGTGGGGCCTGGGTGCTGATCTTTTCAAGAGCTTTCCAGGTGATTTCTAATGAGCAGTCAGGGTGGAGAACCACTGCAAAGGATAGGTTGTTGCTGTTGTTAGTTTCATTATCAATCATTATTATTATTTCAAGTTAAATGCTAGCTTATTTCAAAAGCTTCTTTGTCGGGGTGGGACGGAGGCAAGGAATGAGATGAGGAGGAAACGGATTCCACCAGAGCCCCCTGCCAGGGCAAACAATAGCCCCGATTTGACTGGAACTGGGGTGTGTGTTTGGGGAAGTTTTTCCTGGGATGTGGAACTTTCAGTGTTCAAACTAGGAATGTCTGTCACCCTACCACCACCCCCCACTACCACCCCCGGGGACTCTGGGCTGCCTTTATCATGGTTCCCCTGGGCCTCTGAGCCTCTTGAAGGCAGGGGAGGAGTCTCATTCCTATTTGTCCTGTATCTGCCTACAGTAGGTGTTCATTATCTAGCTGCGAATATACTGCCTCCTGTTTAATTCAACAAAGCCCCCTAGCTGCTGATATTTTATGTAGGAATGTCACCATGCTTTCATGGCCTGGAGAAAGACATAGTATTATTTGTTCTAGAGAGAGAAGCAGCTTCAGTGTCGGTGGAAGAGCAGGCTGTGGGCTGAGCTTGGGGAGAGCGTTTGCAAGCCTGTGGACACGGAATGCTGTGGCTGCAAACATTTCGGGGAAATGGGGCTATTCTCACCACAGATGTAGATCTCATTTAAATATCCCTGTGCCCACAATTTTCCTATCAAAGGAGCTGGACTACAAAAATTAGCTACTTTGGAAGTTTTTTCTCTTACAGAAGGAAAATCAGGATTCTTTTTTCTTTTCTTTTCTTTTTTTTTTTTTTTTTTAGTTTTATATGAAGGAAGTAAAATGAGGATCTATGGTGAGAACAGCAGCTCCCTTCTCAGGCTCTCTGAGAACTCTCCAAGCCTGACAGGCCCTGCAGTAGCTGACCATGAGGCCTCCAGCCCACACACTCCAGCCATCCTCGGTGTGGCTGCCCCGGGTCCCTGCATGGCGTCTCCTGTCTGGAAGGCTCCTCCCCAGCCCTCTTACTTCTACTCTGCAGTGGTTAGCTCAAGCCTGGCCTCCTCCAGGAAGCCGTACCTCCCTCTCTCTCTTCTGGAAGTTTCCAAAGCAAGCAGAGTCTTTACTACACTGTCCAGCATCCCTCTGTGATCCTTTCTGGAAGTTACCGAGTAATTAGTTCCTCCAACATTTCCTTTGCTGGTATCTTCTCTGCCCACCAGTTTCAGTCCTGGTATTCCTGGGACTGTCTGGATGGCTGTGGTCTGCCCACCTGCTCACCATGGCGTGTGGTTAGTAGGAAAGCGTGTAATGAGATATTCAGTCAGCAGAAGGCCCGGGGAGGCTGTAGTCCTCCAGGGCTTCCCTCACTCCTGGCAGCTGAAGGGGAGGGTGGGAAGGAGGGGTGCCAGGTTGGCTCTGCAGCCAGGAGGCCTTGTGGGAAGTTCTCTGACACGACTGCCTTCCCTGGGTCTGTGCGGTGGGCATCCCCCAAGAAGTTCCAAGAGGCCACAGGCCACCATCTCTGCTGCGGCCTCTGCTATGTTCCTGGCTCCTAAATCTCAGCCACACCCTCAGCTTGGCCCCACCGACAACAGCTGAGCACATGATCAGGAGCCTGACTCTGGAGTCAGCTCCCTGGGCTCTGGCTGTATGGCTGGGTCCTCCTGGTGCCTTAGTTTTCTCATCCAAAAAATGGGAGTACTATTAGTACTTACTTCACTAGGTTATTTAGAGGATCAAATGGTCTATTTCTGTTAAAGCAATTGGAATAATCCCTGACATATAATAAGTGTTGGCTATTCTTGTTTAATATTATTTTAATGGAAGAGGAAGAAGAGATGGCCAGTCATCTCTAGGCGAGGGGCCACCTGATTTTTGTGAGTCCTGCATCCTAAAGTCTCCAAGTCTGGTTCCTATTGCTACAGGCAGTTCTGGTCTCCTGAGGAACTTGTTATCCCAGGCAGCTCTGGGTTTCGTGCTGTGCTGTCCTCTGTCTCCCAAGACGCTAGCCATGGCTGAGTTCTAAAAAAGTTGTCTTTAATTGCCATCCTGATTCAATCTATTTCTAATTGTTTTGGATGTGTTAATCATGATATCTTAAACTTCTGTGTGCATTTTTTTTTTTTTTTGAGACAAAGTCTCACTCTGTTGCCCTGGCTAGAGTGCCGTGGCATCAGCCTAGCTCACAGCAACCTGCAACTCCTGGGCTCAAGCGATCCTTCTGCCTCAGCCTCCCAAGTAGCTGGGACTACAGGCATGCGCCACCATGCCCGGCTAATTTTTCCTATATATTTTCAGTTGGACAATTAATTTCTATTTTTAGTAGAGACAGGGGTC